>WNWK01033376.1:0-21201 GCA_009830355.1 Cherax destructor | reverse complement strand
AAATTTCATAAGAAAATAACTTCAAAAAAAAAAACGAACCCGGCCAACCGGAAGTCGCCGATGATGCCCACCGGATCGTTTTGGGTCAACTTGAATCCTCCATATCTCCATAAGTATTGACGAAAATTTTTGTTTAGCTATTTAGATTCAGAAAAAACTATCATTTCATAAGAAAAATAATTTTTTTTTTCCAATATTTTTCGACCCCAGGAACACTTTCCTCAGAAGGCCTGTCGACCCCCAAAGGGTTAAGAAATAATGTCATGTGTTAATCATTTCAGACCCCCAAAATACACTTCCACAAGCACTTACAATATTATACTTACATAATTGTACGATTTCCGGGGTGCCGCACGCTGGGGTCCACTGTAATTAGCCTAAAATGGGAGTCAAAGTCAGCAAAATCGCCGATGCAAAAATATCGCTGACGGATCAAAATTCGAAGAGCATAATTCGTTAATTTTCTATCAATTACTCTTTTGTTTTATTACCTTCAGAAAAGATTCTCTACCATTTCATAAGAAAATAACAAAAAAAAATTTGGCCTCTGGACCCTCAAAGAGTTAAGTAATGTATACAGGAGAAGGGGTTACTAGCCCTTGCTCCCAGCATTTAAGTCACTTCTTATGACACGTATGGCTTGCAGAGGAAGAATTCTACATATTTCACTTCCTCATGGAGATAAGAGGAAATTTACAAGAACTAGTAAGAAAATAGAAGAAAACCCAGAGCAGTGTGTACAGTAGACTATCATTTAACCTTTCAGGGTCCGTGCCGTAGTTCTACGCCTTGAGTTCTGGGTCCAAACTGTAGTTCTACGTCATGAGCCAGCTTGCTCAGATAAGCTTTGAGTGGTAAATTTGGACCTAGATAAGAGTGAATACATCTATGTGGTAAATGTGCACCACATAAACAAATCCTGCAGCACACAGTACATAATGAGAAAAACTGAAACCATAATTTTCGATTAAAACCGACTTTGCAGTGTTTTTCGTATACTTTTATAGCTGTATTTGTGATTTCTTGGTCTCATTTGATAGAATGGAAGATATATTATAGATATAGAGATGATTTTGATTGGTTTTAATTCTGGAAATGGCTTGAAACTGAGCTCAAAGTAGCGGAAATGTTAAATTTTTGCCAATGTTCAAGAGTAAACAAATGACCTCACACGTCTAATACGCGCCAGCTGGTGGGTCTAGTATACGTTCACAAATGTGGTGATATTATTTGTACAATTATTACAATATTGCATAACAGTAAATCTTCCATTTTTTGGTTTGAATAAAAATTCATTATGTGAATAAAAAATCAAAATGGAGTTCATTTGTAAAGACTGAAAACGTAGCTAATGAACAGAGGAAATGTTAGTTTAGTGCCAGGAATGCCTGCATTGTTTATTCTGCACCCTATTTTGAAATTGGAATATTTTGAACTTTGAGTTATATTGGCTAAATTACCAATTTCCAATCACTTTATTTTGTAGTTGAAACAGTTGACTGGGCGATTTCTTGTGCTCAATCGATAGAATAGAAGTACAGTGGAACCCCGAGTAACGAACACCCCGGAAATCGTACAATTATGTAAGTATAATATTGTAAGTGCTTTTGTAAGTGTATTTTTGGGGGTCTGAAATGTACTAACCTACTTGACATTATTTCTTAAGGGAGTAAATTCTCGGTAATGGCACTTGAGCAGGCTTCTGGAATGAAGTTTTTACGTTACTCGGGGTTCCACTGTAATACTAGTGATATAGCTAAGAATTTGGTCGACTGGAATAATGTAATTGTCCTAAAATGGGAGTCAAAGTCGGCAAAATTGCTGATGCGTAAATAGATTCTCTACATTTCATAAGAAAAATAAGATTTTTTTTTTTAAATTCTTGGACACTGGTGCACCCCTTCCAAAAGTGGCATTGGACCCTGAAAGGATTAACACAGTAGTTACATACCTGAAAATGCCATGTTAGGTAAAACCGTTTTAGATGAAATGAAGAACTTATGGGAAAAATAGGGTAACGTTCCTGGGAGCCCAAAAAGCCAAACAACTTTTTTAGACCAACAGATCTTACAAAAATAAAAGTGAATATGTAATTGTAGTTCATTGTCATGATATATTACTGCTTAAGACTACAAATGCAATAGAAATAATAGTATTTTTACCTTAAGAGTGGATATGCAAGGTGTGGCCCTACTGGGCTGAGGTGGATGGTAGAGGTTCTGGTACTGAAGTCGATGGTTCTATTGGAGTGTGCATAAATTCTGTAATGGATCTCTGGGCTCTTTTATCCTGCAGTACATTATACAGCTGATGGTAAGGCATCATCAGCTGGTCTAGACCCCGTTCAAAGCACTGCTTCTAGATTTGTCAGGGTCCTCTTCAGTGAAAAAGTCTGCTAGTTTAGCAGCAACATAGAACTGCTCATGTAACTGCTGCAATGTTAACTGTTTTTCTTCAGGTTCTTCTTCATCTTCTCTTATGTGGCTCCCTTGTATCTGTGCATTGAGCTCTGCCAACATTTCCTCTGTACTCCTGTCTTCTTCTTCATCATCTACTAAGAGCTCATTCACATCTTCATTCATATCTTCAAAACCATCACCTGGTAATCTCCTTGCCAGCTGAACAATTTCCTGAATTTGACTCTCAAGTAAGGGAAAACCAGTGAAAGAATTAACTACAGAAGGCCATAACTTTCCCAGCCTGCATTTAATGTTGATTGGGGCACTTCATTCCATGCACTTCTAGCATAGCTGATAGCATCAGCAATGTTAAATTTATTCCAGAAGCTTGGTACTGCCAAGTTGGAGTCAGTCCATTGATGCAACTAGTTTTTTCATAACTTTTTTTGTGTAGTTACACTTGTAACTGTGTAGTTACACACTCCCCGATCCAGTGGTTGAATTAGAGATGTTGTATTTGGAGGTAAAAATACAACTTTTACATGTGGGGTCACATCCAGCAAAACTTGTGAATGAGTATGAGAATTATCAAGAATGAAGAGAGCCTTGAATGCAAGGTTCTTGCTGTGCAGGTAAAACTTGACTTCAGGAATAAAGTGATGCTTAAACCAGTCAATAAATATTTCTTCTTGTCATCCATACTGACTGGTTTAACCTCCAAATTACTGGTAAGGTGTTTTTATCTACACCTTTCAAAGCACGAGGATTCTTAGAGCGGTAAATAACCATGGGCTTACACTTTAAATCACCTGATGCATTACCGCAAAGGAGCAAGGTGAAGCGATTCTTTGCTGTCTTGAAGCCTGGTGCATTTTTCTCTTGCTTACTTATATAAGTTCGTGTTGGCATTTTCTTCCAAAAAACACTTGTCTCGTCAGCATTAAACATGATATGGCTCATAGCCACCCTCAGAAATAATTTCCTGAAATTCAGCAGGGAAATTACTTGCTGCTGTATGATCAGCTGAAGCACTTTCACCAGAAAACTTAATATTATGTAACTTATTATGCAACTTAAAGTTGTGGAACCAGCCTGTGCTAAACATACTCTTTTTCAGGCCTTCCTTCCTTATCACACACTGATTTAAACAACTGTAAGGCCTTTTCCCTAACTAGGTTGAAATTAAATAGTGCACCTTTCTTTGTCATGTTCGATCCACTCAAGCAACAAGTTTTCTGTTTTATTTACTTGTTGTGATCCTACATGTCATTCTTTTCATGCGATGACATCTTGGGTTATTCATTACAAAAGCTCGTATATTCACCTTGTTCTTTTTAATTGTATGAACTGATGCTTCATTAAGGCCATAGGCCCTCACTATATCCTCCACACATGAGCCACTCTTAAGCTTATCTAATATCTCGATTTTCTTCATAATTCCTAGACTTAAACGCTTAAACCTTTTCTTGCCACTTTCAGCAACACTTGTATGCCTACTGTGTGCCATGATTGTTAGGCAGATACAAGATATGGCAATTAAAAGATCTAGACAAAAATAAACACAGCTAGGTCCTAGCAGAGAGTACAGTTCTACACACGTATGAACCCAAGACTGGGACATTGGTGGTGGGGGTGGCAGAGGGTCGCGGGGGATGGCGGTATGTCTTCACCATTGACTCAGTGCTTTAACCTACAGCCAGAAGTATCCTGCGGCCAATGCTCCAAATTTTTTCCCCTCGCGCAAACTGAACCGTGTTAAATTAATTTTACGAAGTGTTGCATAAAATTTTGCCACAATTCTTCAATCGTGCTATAACCAAATCGTGCCAAATAAACTTGTGTTGAATGACGGTCTACTGTATATACAGTAGGGCCCGGCTTTACAGCGTTCCGTTAATACAGACATTTCAAATTATGACCAAAACTCGCTCTCCCCACCTTTCTAATATGGTCACCGTGCCCCACCCAGTTTGTTTACATTCTCCGTGAGCACAGCATCTCTCTATTATGTCTGGAAACTCCAAAATTTCAAGTGTTTTTAAAAGTTTTCATATTTTATATACTATACACTCACCCCTTGGTTTTCATGTTTAATCCGTTCCAGAGGGATCGACGAAAACCAAAACCATTTTCCCCATAAAAAAAATAATGTAAATTCAATTAATCCGTTCCAGACACCCAGAAGTATTAAAAACAAATTTTGGGGGCCTTAAAGATAGATTTACATGCACAAAAGAATGAACATTCAATGTGATACTTACCTTTATTAAAGACTGATGTTGCTGGATAGAAGACAGGGAGAAGGGGAGAGGGAAGAGAGGCTATTGTTTGGAAGGGAAATCCCCTTCCATAAGGACTTTAGGTACCAAGTCCTTATCCGGGGTCACTTCCCTGCATGCCTACTACACTCTCTCCCTGCATGCCTGCTACACTCCCTCCCTGCCTGCTACACTCCCTCCTGCCTGCTACACTCCCCCTGCCGCTACACTCCCTCCTGCCTGCTACACTCCCTCCCCTGCCTGCTACACTCCCTCCCTGCCGCTACCTCCCTCCTGCCTGCTACACTCCCCCTGCCTGCTACACTCCCTCCCTGCCTGCTACACTCCTCCCTGCCTGCTACACTCCCTGCTGCCTGCACTCCCTGCATGCCAGCTACACTCCCTGCATGCCTGCTCACTCCCTGCATGCCTGCACACTCCCTCATGCCTGCTACCCCTCCCTGCATGCCTGCTACACTCCCTGCATGCCTGCTACACTCCCTGCATGCCTGCTACACTCCATGCATGCCTGCTACACTCCTGCATGCCTGCTACACTCCCTGCATGCCTGCTACACTCCCTGCATGCCTGCTACACTCCTGCATGCTCACCCCTGCATGCCTGCTACACTCCTGCATGCCTGCTACACTCCCTGCATGCCTGCTACACTCCCTGCATGCCTGCTACACTCCCTGCATGCTGCTACACTCCCTGCATGCCTGCTACACTCCTGCATGCCTGCTACACCCCTGCATGCCTGCTACACTCCTGCATCCTGCACACTCCCTGCATGCCTGCACACCCTGCATGCCTGCTCACTCCTGCATGCCTGCTACACTCCTGCATGCCTGCACACTCCCTTTATTAAGCATGTCTGCTGGATAGAAGACAGAGACAGGGGAGCGTACACGCATGCGGCTAATCCTGCTACTCTGCCGCTAATCCCTGCATGCCTGCTACACTCCTCTGCCTGCTACCTCCTCATGCCTGTCACTCCCTGCATGCCTGCTACACTCCTCCCTGCATGCCTGCTACACTCCCTCCCTGCCTGCTCCTCCTCCTGCCTGCTACACTCCCTCCCTGCCTGCTACTCTCACTGCCTGCTCTCCTCTGCCTGCTACACTCCCTGCTGCCTGCTACACTCCCTCCTGCCTGCTACACTCCTCTGCCTGCACACTCCTCATGCCTGCTACACTCCCCTCTCATGCCTGCTCACTCCCTCTGCCTGCTACACTCCCTGCCTGCTACACCCCTGCATGCCTGCTACACTCCCTGCATGCCTGCTACACTCCCTGCATGCCTGCTACACTCCCTGCATGCCTGCTACACTCCCTGCATGCCTCTACCTCCTGCATGCCTGCTACACTCCCTGCATGCCTGCTACACTCCCTGCATGCCTGCTACACTCCCTGCATGCCTGCTACACTCCCTGCATGCCTGCTACACTCCCTGCATGCCTGCTACACTCCCTGCATGCCTGCTACACTCCCTGCATGCCTGCTACACTCCCTGCATGCCTGCTACACTCCCTGCATGCCTGCTACACTCCCTGCATGCCTGCTACACTCCCTGCATGCCTGCTACACTCCCTGCATGCCTGCTACACTCCCTGCATGCCTGCTACACTCCCTGCATGCCTGCTACACTCCCTGCATGCCTGCTACACTCCCTGCATGCCTGCTACACTCCCCTGCCCATGCCTGCTACACTCCCTGCATGCCTGCTACACTCCCTGCATGCCTGCTACACTCCCTGCATGCCTGCTACACTCCCTGCATGCCTGCTACACTCCCTGCATGCCTGCTACACTCCCTGCATGCCTGCTACACTCCCCTGCATGCCTGCTACACTCCCTGCATGCCTGCTACACTCCCTGCATGCCTGCTACACTCCCTGCATGCCTGCTACACTCCCTGCATGCCTGCTACACTCCCTGCATGCCTGCTACACTCCCTGCATGCCTGCTACACTCCCTGCATGCCTGCTACACTCCCTGCATGCCTGCTACACTCCTGCATGCCTGCTACACTCCCTGCATGCCTGCTACACTCCCTGCATGCCTGCTACACTCCCTGCATGCCTGCTACACTCCCTGCATGCCTGCTACACTCCCTGCATGCCTGCTACACTCCCTGCATGCCTGCTACACTCCCTGCATGCCTGCTACACTCCCTGCATGCCTGCACACTCCTGCATGCCTGCATCACGCACTCCCTGCATGCCTGCTACACTCCCTGCATGCCTGCTACACTCCCTGCATGCCTGCTACACTCCCTGCATGCCTGCACACTCCTGCATGCCTGCTACACTCCCTGCATGCCTGCTACACTCCCTGCATGCCTGCTACACTCTTAAATTCCATCGTGTTTCTCATTTTCTTTACCAAAGGACTGGCACTAGGAGCTTTTTCTGGGTCCATGGTGGCTTATTTAGCAGTCGCGCACAATAATCAAGGACCAAAAACAATGAATTGTTAAGAAATGTTTTGTTTGAACTCGCAGGATAATGTTCACTCAACCAGAAACAATGCTACACTGCTTGAGAATGTGCGTGGGAGGCGGGCTTTGTTTGTGCGCTGGGCAATGGACAGGTTCCGTTCCATCAACGAAAACTAAGACACTATTTCCACGAAAAAAGTGCCCGAAAATCAAAATCACCGAAAACTGAGACTTACGAAAACCAAGGGTTGACTGTACAGTGGTACCCCGAGTTTCGGCTATAATTCGTTCCGGAAGGCTGTTCGAGTGCCGTTACCGAATGAATTTGTTCCCATAAGGAATAATGTAAATTAGATTAGTCCATTTGAGACCCCCAAAAATACTTACAAAAGCACTTACAATAATACACTTGCATAATTGTTTGAGTTAGGAGCTGTACAAAACTCGGGGGACCACTGTACTCTGATAATTATACTTATGTACAGTGGACCCCTGGTTATTGGCTAACTCGGTGATAGGCCGGTTTTTCGGCTTCCAGTAATCGGCCGCTTTTTCGGTTATCAGCTATATGGGACGTGCCCGTCCACCAGCTGGGGCCGCTTGCGCGTCAGTTTGCCTGTCTCTCTCGGTGTGTGAGGAAGCTTCTGCTCATTCATCCAAACATTTCGCTTGTTTTCCATTGTTTTTGGTGGGTTTTTTCAGTGCAACTGCGAAATAAGTAACCATGGCTCCAAAGAAAGTTCTTAGTAAAGTTCCTTTGGTAAAAAAAAGTGAGAAACACGATAGAATTCAAGACAGGCAGGCATAGAGGCAAGGAGTGTAGCAGGCATGCAGGGAGTCTTCAATAAAGGTATGTAATACTGATTTAATTGTTAAAAAAAAATATTTTTTTGTGAATATTTTTCTCTGGAACAGATTAATTGTATTTACATTAATTCTTATGGGAAATATTATTTCGGTGATCAGCCATTTCGGTATTAGGCCGAGCTTCTGGAATGGATTACGGCCGATAACCGAGGGTCCACTGTATACCTGTACCTAAATATACTTACACACTGCTGGTGTGCAGGTACAGTGGACCCCTGCCTAATGAATGCTCCATATAGCGAACAAATCGCGTAACGAACGCTTTTTTCGCAAAATATTTTTCTCACATAGCGAACATTTACTCGTGAAGCGAACCGTACCAGACCTGTCCGCCTGCCTCGCGCTTGCACGGTGAGGTGGATGCCAGTCAAGCGTTGTTTACACTTGAGAGAACATTACCCAGTGCGCTCTTTCAAACATTCACAATACTTTTGTTGTGTTTATTGTTGGTTAAGTGATTGTCACTGTGAAATAAGTCACCATGGGTCCAAAGAAGCTTCCTAGTGGCACCCCAGTGGTAACATTCATGCAGGGAGTGTAGCATTCATGCAGAGAGTGGGGATTCCCCTTCCAAACACTAACCCCTCCCCGTGTCATCCTCCCTATCTTCCAGATGCCTGCAACTCTCTTCAATAAAGGTAAGTAAATGTTATTTATTAATCTATTTTTTATTATTTAGTACGTTCACAAATGTGGTGGAATTATTTGTACAATTATTACAATATTGCATAACAGTAAATCTTCCATTTTTGGTTTGAATAAAAATTCATTGTGAATAAAAAATAAAAATGGAATTCATTTGTAAAGACTGAAAATGTAACTAATAAACAGAGGAAATGTTAGTTTAGTGTCAGGAATACCGGCATTGTTTATTCTGGACCCTATTTTCAAATTGGAATATTTTGAACTTTGTGTGAAATTGGCCAAATTACTAATTTCTGATCACTTTATTAGGTAGTTGAAATAGTTAATTGGGCAGTTTCTTGTGCTCAATCGATAAAATAGAAGTATTACTAGCAAAATAGCTAAGAGTTTTGTCAACTGTAATAATGTAATTGGCTTAAAATAGGAGTCAAAGTGGGCAAAATCGCCGATGTGTAAATATCGCTGATGCAGAAAATTGATGAAATTATGCTAGCGAATTTTGATGCATCAACAATATATACGCATCAGCAATTTTGCCGACTTTGACTCCCATTTTCAAATTCAAATTGATTTATTTCTCTGTAAAAATTACAATGTGTGTTTTACATTTTAAGGACTAAGAGCTATAATTACAAAGATGGCCGTTAGCATGCCTAGCATGCCAGGACATGCTAAACCTTTCGGGCTGATTTAATACTAGGTTTTAATCTAATTTACAAATTACATATGAATATAAATTTTAAATGATTAAAGAGATTTACAATAGTGAGGTAGTTAAGGATAACTAGATTGTATTATAGAATACAAATGAGTATAAATTTCAAATAATCAAATATATTTACCATAGTAAGGTGGTTTAGAATGTTTAGGTTTAGATTGTAAGAAAATTAGTAATAAGAATGGTTTTGTCTTGGCATGTTACACAGTTTATATTAACACTCAATATTGGAATAAATCAGGCACTCTTATTCTATACAATGATTATACTGGTATTAAGGTTAGGTAATTGGAGTGATTAACTGGGTTTACAAAATTGGGGTAGTATAAAAATTAAAGAATTTAACAAGTAGTTTATATGCTAATGGAAATGGTGACGTGTTGGCATGATACAGTTTCTATATTGGAGTGTCTTAGGCAAACTTATGACTAGCTTAAGAATTATGCAGCAATAGTTGTATTAGAAACTTGGTTACAGTCATGTGCAAATTAAGGGGGGAAACACAGATATCAATAAGTGTAATTTTGTTGTGGATATGTGCAAGATAAAGTAATTTTCATGTAGTTAGCTACCGGTAAGCGAGATGTTTTTTAACGGTGCTTTTGAAAATGGAGGTTGTGTCTGCAGTTCTAGAGTTTTCAGGCAGGGAGTTCCAGATTTTAGGCCCTTTTATGTGCATTGAATTTTTGTATAGATTTAGTCGGACACTGGGAATGTCAAAGAGATGCTTGTGTCTGGTGTTATGTCTATGGGTCCTGTCACAACTGTCAAGAAAGAGTTTTAGTTCAGGGTTAAAGTTGGTATTTATGGTTCTATAAATGTAGATTGCAGAGTAGTAAGTGTGGATGTTCTGAACAGTGAGTAGGTTTAGGTCTTTGAAGAGTGGTGGGGAGGGGGGGTGTTGCCTAGCGTTGGATTGCGGCTTTTTGTTGGGTTATTATTGGCTTTAGGTGGGTAATTGCTGTTGATCCCCAAGCACAAATGGCATATGTGAGGTAGGGATAGATAAGTGAATAGTATAGGCCAATTACATTATTCCAGTCAACCAAATTCTTAGCTATTTTGCTAGTATTACTTCTATTTTATCGACTGAGCACAAGAAATCACCCAAT
Organism: Cherax destructor; assembly: GCA_009830355.1. Taxonomy (NCBI): domain Eukaryota; kingdom Metazoa; phylum Arthropoda; class Malacostraca; order Decapoda; family Parastacidae; genus Cherax; species Cherax destructor. The sequence continues at coordinate 10,764 of WNWK01033376.1, read as the reverse complement.
CAACTGTTTCAACTACCCAATAAAGTGATTGGAAATTGGTAATTTGGCCAATTTAACACAAAGTTCAAAATATTCCAATTTCAAAATAGGATCCAGAATAAACACTGCAGGCATTCCTGGCACTAAACTAACATTTTCTCTGTTCATTAGTTATGTTTTCAGGCTTTACAAATGAATTCCATTTTGATTTTTTATTCACATAATGAATTTTTATTCACACCAAAAAATAGAAGATTTACTGTTATGCAGTGTTACGTTATTTTTCCCTCACTTTATCATCAAGGTTCTCCTACATGTACTAGTGTGGGGGTAGTAATAACAGTAAGGTCTTATAGTCTAGGGTGATACTTACATTCATGATTCTCTGCTGCATCTGAAAACCTTCACCAATCCTCTAACTGGGTTATTTAAACCACCATTATAAAAAATAAAAATGTATTCAGAGATATTTATATATATACAATATTCAGATCTTATTCATAACATGACCCATAGCAGTCACATGTTACTAGCATCTCCAAACCACATGGCATGGTCCAACTGCCCCATTTAACTCTTTTCCTTAACATTTCTTTAACCCTCAGTGTCTTGACACACTGTAAATCACAGAGTATGATGGTAACATCAATTTAAAGCACATCTCTTACCTCTTGGCACACACATTCTGCCCAGAAAACAAATATAAGACAAGAGAAAGCCACTAGAACTAGCTTCCTGGAGCCATCTTGGGAGGTGAGAGAGGAGGCGGGAGGAGCCTCAAAGCTCCTCCCACTCCAAAACAAAACAATGAAAAACAAAAGACTGTCACTTTGCAACACTCTACACATGTACCCACAATAATTTGTTTTTCTCATACTCTCTTATACTTTTACACAAAAAGAAATCCAACTTTATAAACTAATTTAAATGTGTGTATATACAAGAGAAATACAACTTTATAAACTACTTATTTAAATGTGTGTGTATACTATAACCTATTTATATTGAGAAAATCAGGTTGATTCAGCTTCTTTTTAAGTCTTAACCCTTTCACTGTCGCAAGCCCCAATCCTGAGTGCTCTCCTGTTGTTGCAAAATATTAAAAAAAAAAAAATTATTTTATCAAAATGTTAAGATTACTTTTCTGATTGTTTTTATCCTAAAAACAGATTTTTGCCATCAATACTTACCGAGATATGGAGGTGTAAACTTGGCAGAAAATGAGCCGCGTATGGCAACAGCAGCGAATGCCGCTCACTCAGTAAACTTTTTGTTTACTTCCATTTGTAGATTTCTTGTTTTTTTTCACTATTTTCTTTTTTTACGTAACTTATGTGGCCTGTTAGACCAAGGTAAGGTGCAATGCTTATATATACACTCATTGTATGCAACACAATACTAGCATAAACATTAGTATCTTTATATTGTTTACAAAACTTGTTTACACAAACAAACAATAAAAAAAATGTTCATTACTATTGTTCTATAATATATATACAAATGTACACTCACTGAACACTTTCCTAGAACTCCTGCAGCTTGTGGAATTCTTTGAAACATGGGTATATGCACAGTGGTACTTTAAACTCCTCACACATAAAACGAGTGTCTGCATTTTTGTGGGCGTTTTGTGGTATGTTTACAGACAAAACACCTCTTCTGAGCATTTTTCTTGAGAGTAGTAGGAGGCAGTAGTATTGGGTAGTGATCACCAGGCTTCATACGAGAGGGCATGTGTTGATAATTTCGTGGGCGCTGGTCTATTGCAGGTGTTGTTCCTTGGTACTTGAATATTATTTGTCTGATGACTGACAAACAAAATTAACCATATTTGGGTTTGTTATTGGTCTTCAACTTGTATATGTTATAAGCATTCAGCATGGAAATGTCAAGAAGATGGAAAGAGTTTTATGTACCACTTATAACTTTTGCGGACACAATCAGCAAATCCAATCTGCATGTCACATTTGTCCACTAAGCGCATATTGAGGTTGTAGTCCATCACAGCTGCAGGTTCGTTGGTCTCTCTATTCTGCTTGCCAGTGTCTACCATTTCATGTCCGTGAACTGATGTCAACAATGTGACATCACGTTTGTCTTGCCACCGAAATGCCATGATGTCATTGGCAGCAAACACCTGCACTTCACCTCTACGAGTGCCAGTGTCGAACCTAGGCATATGTTTACGATTTGCACGCACTGTGCCACACACGTCTGTCATGTTCACTCGCAAGAAATCACTGAGTAAAGGGCTTGTGTACCAGTTATCAGTATATAATATATGCCCCTTACCAAGATATGGTTCCATCATTGTTTTAACCACATCACCAGAGATACCCAATAACTTCCTGGTATCTTGCAATGTATTACTGCCAGTGTACACAATTATATCCAAAACCAGACCACTTTTGCAATCACACAGTACAAATAACTTTATACCAAAGCGTTTCCTCTTGCTTGGTATATACTGCTTGAACGACAGTCTGCCTTCGAACAAAATCAAGGACTCATCAATAACAAGCTTCCTGAAGGGATAAAAATACATACAGCACTTTTGTTTCATGTACATAAACACATTCCTGATCTTATATAACCTGTCGTTTCTGTCAGGCCTGGTTTTGTCTGAGAAGTGTAGCATACGTAACAGTATCAAAAAACGATTCACTGGTATAATATCACTAAAACCTGGGGTTGAAATCAGGCGTTCTGTCGACCAGTATGTGTTGACAGTGTGCTTATACACATGTGGCATAAGCATTATTGTGGCAAAGAACAAGTACATCTCTGCCACAGTTGTGTCCTTCCACTGGTGTAGCTGTGACCTTGGTGAAAGTATTGTGTTTGCCATGGTGTACTCATAGTATGTGTTGCTTTCCCTGACAATAATGTCCATCAGGGGTTCATCGAAGAATAACTGAAAGCATTCTAGTTCAGTAGCATTGTTCCAAAGTGTACACGATGGCCGTATTCCACTTTGTGCTTCATCAAAGTCATGGGGATTGGGAACAAAATTGTCTCCTTGCTGCCAATCCCAGATGCGGTCTGCTGGTGGGTACTGGATTTTGACAGGTGGTTGTGGTTGAGGAGGTTGTGGTTGTACAGGTTGTGGTTGTGCAGGTTGTGGGAGTGTGGGGGTGGTTGTGGGTGTGCCGAGTTAGCAGCGTGGCCCGCTCCTGGTACCACATGACTCGTGCCACCACCAACACAACCACCACTACCACCTGCTACCCCACGCACATTACGCATCCCCATTGTCACAATATATCATCATCTTCACTATCAATTCGTGGTGTAGGGCCAAGAGATGTACTCCGAGATTTACTCCTTTTCCTTGGAATAGTATATGGCACACTACCAGAACGCATGTAGCGTTGTACATACTGCCGCTTCACTGGAGAATACTCTCCCTCACTGTCGCCACTAGAACTGCTTTCAAGAACTTTGAAATCACTGTCATCATCACTTGCACTGTTCACATCAGAGTCCTGTACACGGTGAAATAGTTTCCTCTTTCGTCCTGGTACAGGTGAACGTGAATGAGACGGCCCAGCACCAGATGTGGAAGGCTGTGGGTCATCTGGGTTTTCATCACTAATTATGTTATCCTGGGCACTGCTTTCGGTAATACCCTCCTGAAAACCATGGAATTCACTTTCACTGGCACTTCCATCGCTGTTTGAACTATCACTTGGGAAGAGAAGGCCTCCAATTCGCCGGGGAGTGAGGTACTTCTTACCGCAAGGCATGGTGAACAATGACTACAAACATGGCGCTCCCACAATGCACCACTGGGTCCCCGATTTTTTTCATACTGCGCACACCCACCACGCAGACCCATTCTCTCACATGTAGGCCTACCAGCTTTCTCCCGCTTCATTTGAAGCCGCTAGAATTTAGGCGTATAGATACGTCCGAAACAGTGACTCGTAAGACGTATATATACGACCGAAACAGTCAAAGGGTTAAGGGTGGCCTGCTTTTCTGACATTTAAGCAGTAATTCTGATTAATTCAATATAATTAGGTATTCATGAATAATTGTTACTTAAATACATCAATACATGTTGGGTCCTATAGCCCCATAATATGCAGTGTTGTAATAATTGTATAAATAATATAAGCACATTCGTGAACATAGACCCACCGGCTGACACGTATTAGCCTCGTGACGACATTTGTTTACTCTTAAACATCGGCAAAAATTTAACATTTCTGCTACTTAAAGCTCAGTTTCAAGCCATTTTCAGTACTAAAACCAATCAAAATCATCTCTATTTCTGTAATATATCGTCCATTCTAGCAAATGAGACCAGGAAATGTGAATAAAACTGTAAAAAACATATGAAAAACACCACAAAGTCGCTGTTTTAATTCAAAATTACGTTCGCAGTTTTTTCCCTCGTGCACTGCGTGCTGCAGAATTTGTTTTATGTGGATGTGGTGCACACTTACCACATAGATGTGTTCTCTAATATCTAGGCCCAAATTTACCGCTCACAGGTTATCTGAGTGAGCTGAGCTCATGGCGTAGGTCTACGGTTTGGACCCTGGCTTCAAAGCTGTAGATCTATGGGACGGAACCTCAAAGGGTTAACAGAAATACTAAACCTTTTGTTGATGCAGTGGGTTGAGCACTTAGTTCTGATTGCAGTAATAATAAAGCTTATAAAATTCTACAGAATTCAACAATGTAATATTATTAAATTGGAATGAAATTTGTAATTTAAATATTTCATTAGAGAAAATTCTGAATTGGTAATTTTTACTTATGGTGCTGTTAATTTGAAAAATATATTAATATTAACTCTTTCGGTGTTGGTCCCATTATATCACATCTTTGAAGCCAGTGTTAGTCCCGAAGTGTGATACCGTGAGCTCAGCTCACTCAGATAAACTGTGAGCAGTAAACTTGGTCCTAAATATGAGAGAATGGGTCTGTGGTAAGTGTTTAAAACACCAACTTTGTGGTGTATTTTCGTATTGAAGATTAAGACATTTATGCAACATATGGGAATCTTTATTGAGGAAATGTTTCCGCATACAGTGGCTTCATCAGTCCAATACAAAGCAGAAAGGTGTAAGGAGAGGAGTTTGAGATAATCAGTCCCTCAGCCTGGAATCGATGTGTTCAGTCCATCGATTCCAGGCTGAGGGACTGATTACCTCAAACTACTCCTCTCCTTACTCCTCTCTGCTTTGTATTGGACTGATGAAGCCAGTGTGTGCAGAAACATTTCCTTAATAAAGCTTCACATATGTTGCATGTCTTAATCTTCAACTTGTCAGTTTTCAAAACCATTTATCATATTTTCATTTTGGTTTTTATGGTTGTCTTCCTATTTTCTTCATCACATTTGATAGATGGAATATATATTGCAAATACACATGACTTTGAGTGGTTTCGGGACTGAAAGTGGCTTGAAATTGAGTTCAAAGTAGCAGAAATGTTCGATTTTTGCTGATTTTTCAAGAATAAACAAATCACATCACGCATCCAATACATGTCAAGTCAGTTGATGAGTCTAATATGCATTCATCAATGCACTGATATTATTTATAAAATTATTACAATAATGCATAACATTGAATCTTCTATTTTTTAACAAAAATTCAAAATGGAAAGCAACCGTAATAAGAGTTGCCTGGAGACATGACTAATGAACAGAGAAAATGTTATTTTAGTGCCAGGAATGTCTGCATTGTTTATTCTAGACCCTATTTTGAAATTGGCCTTGAATTTTGTGTGAAATTGGCTATGTTACCAATTTCTGATCACTTTATGAAGTTGAAATAGGTAATGGGCAGTTTCTTGTACTCAGTCGATAGAATAAAAGAAGTACAGCGAAATAGCTAAGAGTTGGCTTGACTGGAGCAATGGAATTGGCTCAAAATAGGGCTCAGTGGGCGAAATCGCTGATGCGTAAATATCGCTGAGACCACTAACTTTGCGAGAGCGTAATTACGTAGTTTTCCATCAAATTTTGTACAGTAGACCCTCATTTAGCACGATAGTTACGTTCCTGAAAACGACGGGGTAGCTAAAATCGTGTTAGATAATTAAAAGAACTTATGGGAAAAATAGGGTTACGTTCCTGGAAGTCCCCAAAAAGCCAAACAAGTTTTTTTTAGACCAACAGATCTTAGAAAAATAAAAGTGAATATGTAGTTCATTATCGTGATGTATTATATTGTTTTTACTGCTTAAGACTACAAATGTAACAGAAATAATAGTATTTACCTTAAATTGTGGGTGTTTGTGGATGATTGTGAAGAGAGTGGAGAATTATGCTGTGGCCCTACTGGGCTGAGGTGGATAGTAGAGGTTCTGGAACTGAAGTCGATGGTTGTACCGAGTGTCTCTAACTTTAATAAAGTCATTCAGTAAGTCAGTCAAGTCATTCAGTCAGTCAAGTCATTCAGTAAGTCTGTCAGTAAGTCAGTCAGTCAGTCAAGTCATCCAGTAAGTCAGTCAGTCAAGTCATTCAGTAAGTCAGTCAGTCAAGTCATTCAGTAATTTCAGTCATTCATAGCAGTCAGTAATCAGTCATTCAGTAAGTCAGTCAAGTCATTCAGTAAGTCAGAGTCATTCAGTAAGTCAGTCAAGTCATTCAGTAAGTCAGTCAAGTCATTCAGTAAGTCAGCGTCACAGTGTCGCTCATTGCAGTAAGTCTTCAGTAAGTCAGTCAAGTCATTCAGTAAGTCAGTCAAGTCATTCAGTAAGTCAGTCAAGTCATTCAGTAAGTCAGTCAAGTCATTCAGTAAGTCAGTCAAGTCATTCAGTAAGTCAGTCAAGTCATTCAGTAAGTCAGTCAAGTCATTCAGTAAGTCAGTCAAGTCATTCAGTAAGTCAGTCAAGTCATTCAGTAAGTCAGTCAAGTCATTCAGTAAGTCAGTCAAGTCATTCAGTAAGTCAGTCAGTCAGTCAGTCAGTCAAGTCATTCAGTAAGTCAGTCAGTCAGTCAAGTCATTCAGTAAGTCAGTCAGTCAGTCAGTCAAGTCATTCAGTAAGTCAGTCAGTCAAGTCATTCAGTAAGTCAGTCAGTCAAGTCATTCAGTAAGTCAGTCCAGTCAGTCAGTAAGTTAGTCACACAAACTTATGTTTACATCTTTTTATGTGTACAAAGTAACACTTCATTACGGCCACAGGTTATGTCTTGTCTAATATCTTTGTTTTCTTTGTTAATTCTAAGACTTAATAAATGCTTATACCTTTTCTTGCCACTTTGAGCAACACTGGTATGCCTACTGGGTGACATGATTACTTGGCAGATACAAGATATAGTAATTTAATGATCAAAACACAATTCACTCTCTCCTATTCTTCACAAACACAGCTGGCTTGTAGCAGAGGACTTTTTTTGGCGCGTATGAAATACGAATGGTTGGATGGTGGGGTGTTGTAGGGATGTAGCATGGGAAGGCCGGTGGTCTTCCCCGCTGTTCCACAACATTAGCGCCGGCCGCTTGAGGGAATGGTTATTTGTTTTTTCTTCCTGCAAACTAAGTTTATTCAGGTATACACAGATACAGTTACATTGGTTATCATACATAGCAGCATGTGTGTAGAGAACCTAGGATAACCCAAAAAAGTCAGAGTGACTTTTGGGTTATCCTAGGTTCTCTACACATATGCTGCTATGTATGATAATCTATGTAACTGTATCTCTGTATACCTGAATAAACTTACTTACAGTTTGTGGGAAGGAAAACAAATTCTCTTTCCTCAAAGCATGAGGATTCTTAGAGCGGTAAATAACCATGGGCTTACACTTGAAATCACCTGATTCATTACCGCAAAGGAGCAAGGTGAAGCGATCCTTTGCTGTCTTGAAGCCTGGTGCACTTTTCTCTTGCTGACTGATATAAGTTCATGTTGGCATTTTCTTCCAGAAAACACTTGTCTCGTCAGCATTAAACACTTGATGTGGCTCATAGCCACCCTCAGTAGAACCCCCACTGACTCAATGGTTTAACCTACCGCAGGCGACCGCACGCTCAAAATTTTTCCCCTCCAGCGAATCGCGTAATATAAGGTTTACATAAAGTCGTGTAGAAAAAGATTATCTGTCATTTTTTTTTTTTTTTAATTCTTCAACCCTGAGAGCAAGTTTGCAAGCAGGGGTCACGACACTGAAAGAGTTAAGGATCATTGCTAATTTCTCTGAAATTTGGACTAAAAATTTTGAATTGTACTTTAAAAGTTTTATTATTGATTTTTCTTTAATACTGATTTATAAGTTTTCTCATGAAATTGTGTAAAAAAAAAAAAATTAAATTTCTAATTGTGGCTTTTCTGGATAACAGAAATTTACTATGTCTGTTATTCAAAATTTGCTTTACCATGAAACATCCCAGAACAGAACTTAATGAAAATAAGAAAGTATTTTCTGTATACATAAAAATGCAAACCCCATTTGAAAAATTTTGATATTTTTTTTATGAAAGCATTGTAACAGAAGTTTGAAGCTTACACATTTACTTATGGTATGTACAAAAATCTACTTATTGATTTTCATTTATAGTGGATGTGCTATTCAGATTAGTGTTTTAGAAGGTCTTGTGTTGTCTAAAGTACCATTATCAGTTATCTGGGCTAAAAATTTAGCCACCCATTATTCCTTTATACCAACATAACGTGAATGTGAAAAAGAGAATACTGTAGCTGCACAGAATCTATAAACTATAGTAAATTATAACTATCTTTTATATTGGTGTTCTATTCCAGAAAAAACAAAAAGGAAAAATCTTAATACAGTGTGATAAGCACCTTATGCATTTTGGTTTGTAGCACTGCTAACATTTATAATGTAGGCTGCAATAAATGCACTTTGAAGTTAGCTTCTTTAGAACATATGAATAATTTGTGTAAACAGTTAATTATATGATGTAAATATTTGTGTCATTTATGAAGTTTTGTTAAGTCTCTGACCTAATCTAGTTGTAAGATAATGTTGGTAATGTCAGTTAAAACAAATCCTCTTCATATTTTGCCTTGACTGCAGATGGCATTTGTGGAATACAACATTGGCACAAAATTTTGTTTTCATTTTGCAGGACACTTGTATGCCCATGTACCTGCTTTACCAGCTCTCAAAACATATCCTAGCAAAAGAATGTGCCATTATTACTTTGATATTAAGTCATATTGGAGTTGACCAACCTGTAATTTGTCAAGTTAATGGGGATGTTATTGTTCCCTAGTTAATCCCTGTGTAAATACTTTGTGATGCTACCCCTGCACATAGCTGTACAGTGCAAGGTACTTCGAATATCTACTGAGTGAAGAGACTACCAAGTAGATGACTTTTGACAAATTTATTACACTATTGTATCTCTTGTGTATATATGGTATATATATATCTGTAAATAAAATATTATACAAGATTGTGTAACAATGATCATAATTGTTTTTGAGTATTCCAAAATTATTATAAAAGGTAACCTAGAGTGGGTTAAGTAATATTAATGTTCTAACTTCCACTGATGACTTTTTACTGCAGTGCCACTGGTTGTCCACTTTATTTTCACCATACTCATTAACCCTTTACCGGATTAATTTTTTTTTTTTTTTTATTACAGTAGACCGTCATTTAGCACAAGTTTATGTGGCACGATTTGGGTATTGCACGATTGAAGAATTGTGGCACATTTTTATTTAACATTATGTAAAATTAACTTTACACGGTTTGCGGGAGGGAAAAATTTTGAGCGCACAGTCGCCTGGTGGGTTACACCATTGAGTCAGTGGGGAGTCCTACTACTATCCCCTCAACCTCAGCCACCCGCACCCACCCACACCACCCTCCCACACCACCCTCCCAGCCTTCAGTTTCGTTTATATGCGTGTAGGCCGACAATACTCGGGAAGCTCGTTGTTTATTTACATACATTTTCTTATTTTCATTGCATTCTGATAAATCTGCCAAGCAATCATGGCACCCAGTAAACATACAAGTATTCCTGCAAGCGACAAGAAAGGTTTAAGCATTCAAGTCTAGGAATTACGAAGAAAATCGAGACTTACTGAATGGCTTGACTGACTTACCGAATGGCTCGACTGACTTACCAAATGGCTTGACTGACTTCAACGACGACTTACCGAATGGCTTGACTGACTTACCGAATGGCTTGACTGACTTACCGAATGGCTTGACTGACTTACCGAATGGCTTGACTGACTTACCGAATGGCTTGACTGACTTACCGAATGGCTTGACTGACTTACCGAATGGCTTGACTGACTTACCGAATGGCTTGACTGACTTACCGAATGGCTTGACTGACTTACCGAATGGCTTGACTGACTTACCGAATGGCTTGACTGACTTACCGAATGGCTTGACTGACTTACCGAATGGCTTGACTGACTTACCGAATGGCTTGACTGACTTACTGAATGGCTTGACTGACTTACTGAATGGCTTGACTGACTTACTGAATGGCTTGACTGACTTATTGAGTGACTTACTAAAGGACTTACTGAATGACTTACTGAATGACTTACTGAAGGACTTACTGAAGGACTTACTGAATGACTTGACTGAGTGACTTACTGAGATACTGAATCTGAGGTGGCTTACTGAATGACTTGACTGAGTGACTTACTGAATGACTTGACTGAGTGACTTAGTACAACCATCGACTTCAGTTCCAGAACCTCTACCATCCACCTCAGCCCAGTAGGGCCACAGCATAACTCTCCCCTTCTTCACAATCATCCACAAACACCAGCACCCACAATTTAAGGTAAGAAATACTATTATTTCTGTTACATTTGTAGTCTTAA
>WNWK01033375.1:20000-21202 GCA_009830355.1 Cherax destructor | reverse complement strand
GTGTATCAGTATACATTACAGTGTATCAGTATACATTACAGTGTATCAGTATACATTACAGTGTATCAGTATACATTACAGTGTATCAGTATACATTACAGTGTATCAGTATACATTACAGTGTATCAGTATACATTACAGAGTGTCAGTATACATTACAGTTTTCGTAACATTACAGTGTATCTTCTTACAGTGTGTCGTATACATTACAGTGTTCAGTTTTTCATTACAGTTTTCAGTAACATTACAGTTTCATATACATTACAGTGTATCAGTATACATTACGTTTCCCCATATACTTACAGAGTGTCAGTATCATTCAGAGTGTCAGTATACATTACAGTGTATCAGTATACATTACAGTGTATCAGTATACATTACAGTGTGTCAGTATACTTTAAAGGTGTATCATATCTTACAGTGTATCGTATACATTACAGTTTTTGTATACATTACAGTGTATCTATACATTACAGAGTGTCAGTATACTTTTTGGTTGTCGGTAAAACTTACAGGTGTCGGTATACATTCATGTACCCAGTATACTTTAAGTGTATCATTATAATTCAGTGTATCGGTATACTTACGGTTTTCAGTATACTTACAGTGTATATATACATTACATGTGTATATACTTCAGTGTATCCCCCTCATGTCGAAACTTTCGACAAAAAAGAATAAGTTTGCACAAATATATAATTCACCATCTGTGGGTTCTCTGAACCATTCGTCTACACTAAGAAAACAATAAACCCCCGGGGCCCAAGACTGTTCAACAGCCCCCCAGGGGGCCCCCAAAAATTTCCAATAGGCCCGGGTCCCTAAAAGGGGGGGCCTGGACAGCCCCCCAAACCAGTACGTGATCAGCCGGGCTGTGGTTCCTACGATGTAACAGCCTGATCCACCACTAGGCCTGGTCAAGGACAGGGCCGCGGGGGACAGTGACCCCCGGGACACCCTTCAGGTAGGGTAGGTAGACATATTGTGTAAAAAGGGGGAAACCCGGCTGGGGGCAAACGAATATTGCAGCGCTCCGATAAACCCCCAAAAGAGAAAAAATCCCCGTTGGTAAGGGGGAAAAGCGTGTGGGTGAGAGGGCCATCTGGCCGAGCAGTGCCACAAGTGTTGCATCTTGATTCCATTATTATAAGAGGAGTTAATTCGGTTTACAGACCCGGTAGTGTGTTATAACCATCATGTGT
>WNWK01033375.1:12500-15000 GCA_009830355.1 Cherax destructor | reverse complement strand
ATGGCTCCCCCTGCTGTCTGTTGCTCTTGTCTGTGGCTTCCCCTGCTGCCTTTTGCTCTTGTCTGTGGCTTCGCCTGCTGTCTGTGGCTCCCCAGTTGTCTGTTGCTCTTGTCTGTGGTTCCCCCTTGCTGTCTGTGGCTCTCCTGTTGTCTGTTGCTCTTGTCTGTGACTCTTCCCTGCTGTATGTGGCTCTCCTGTTGTCTGTTGCTCTTGTCTGTGGCTTCCCCCTGTTGTCTGTTGCTCTTGTATGTGGCTCCCCTGCTGTCTGTGGCTGCCCCTGCTGTCTGTTGATCTTGTCTGTTGTTCCTCCCTGCTGTCTGTGGCTGTCCCTGCTGTCTGTGGCTGTCCTTGCTGTCTGTGGCTGCCCCTGCTGTCTGTTGCTCTTGTCTGTGGCTCCTCCCTGCTGTCTGTGGCTGTCCCTGCTGTCTGTGGCTGTCCCTGCTTCTGTGGCTCCCCAGCTGTCTGTTACTCTTGTCTGTCATTCTCAGTCTCCATGTTTCATTCTTTCTTCTATTTGTTGTATGCAACAATAGCCTGGTTGATCAGGAGAGTGACCAGGAGGCCTGGTCTGCCACCTGCCATATGGGAAGTGACCACGTGTTTGTCATTGTTTTTAATAATAATAATAATTATTTATTATCATTATTATTATTATTATTATTATTATTATGTAATTATTATTATTATTATTATTATTATTATTATTATTATTATTATTATTATTATTATTATTATTATATTATTATTATTATTATTATTATTATTATTATTATGTAATTATTATTTATGTAATTATTATTATTATACTATTATTATTATTATTATTATTATTATTATTAGCAGTATTATATACTGTGGTATATCTAAGTTTGGGAGTAGATGAGAGAGAGATGAGTATATAGCAGAGATGGAAGCTAAGTGAAGATTGATTATTATGTAATATAGTATAAGAGTATTGATTATATATTAAGTTATTATAATTATTATATTATTATTATTATTATTATTATTATTATTATTATTATTATTATTATTATTATTATTATTATTATATTATTATTATTATTATTATTATTATTATTGCTGTCATCATTATTTGCCAGTCAGTTACCTCATTTCCCCTCACCATATTGGTCTCCCTTTGTTTTCCACCCCTTACCTCGGCCCTTTGTCTCCCCTCTCCCCCCCCCTACCAGCATAATGGGTAGGTCAATAGTTGGAGTGTTCTGCTCACAATCATAAGGACACGGGTTCAATATCGAGCACGGAGAAATGTGTTGACCACTGTCCATACAACCCTGCTGCCCCTCTTGCCCCTCCTGACTCTGCTGCCCCTGCTGACTCTGCTGTACCTGCTAACCCTCCTGTCCCTGCTGCCCCTGCTGCCCCTTCTGACCCTGCTACCCTTGTTGCCCCTACTGACCATGCTGACCCTGCTGACCCTTCTGACACTGCTGCCCCTGCTGACTCTGCTGTCCCTGCTGCCCCTGCTGCTTCTGTTGTCCCTGCTTTCCCTGCTGCTCTGCTGACCCTGCTGAACATGCTGACCCTGCTGACTCTGTTGTCGCTGCTGCCCCTGCTGTCTCTGCTGACCCTGCTGTCCCTGCTTACCCTGCTGACCCTGCTATCCCTGCTGCCCCTGCCGACCCTGCTGACCATGATGTTCCTGCTGACCCTGCTGTCCCTGCTGACCCTGTTGTCGCTGCTGCCCCTGCTGCCGCTGGTGTCTCTGCTGACCTTGCTGTCCCTGCTGACCCTGCTGACCCTGCTGACCCTGTGGTCGCTGCTGCCCCTATTGCCCCTGTTGTCTCTGCTGACCCTGCTGTCCCTGCTGACCCTGCTGACCCTGCTATCCCTGCTGCCCCTGCTGACCCTGATGTTCCTGCTGAACCTGCTGTCCCTGCTGACCCTGCTGACCCTGCTGACCCTGCTGACCCTGTTGTCGCTGCTGGCCCTGCTGACCCTGCTGTCCTTGCTGACCCTGCTGACCATGCTGACCATGCTGACCCTGGTAACCCTGCTGTCATTGCTGACCCTTCTGACCCTTCTGACCCTGCTGACCCTGCTGACCCTGCTGTCCCTGCTGACCCTGCTGACCCTTCTGACTATGCTGACCCTTCTGACCCTGCTGACCCTGCTCACCCTGCTGTCCATGCTGACCCTGCTGACCATACTGACCCTGCTGATCCTCCTGATCCTGCTGTTCCTGCTGACCCTGCTGACCCTTCTGACCCTTCTGATCCTGCTTACCCTTCTGACCCTGCTGACCCCTCTGACCCTGCTGACCCTTCTGACCCTGCTGACCTTGCTGTCCCTGCTGACCCTGCTGACCCTTCTGACCCTGCTGACCCTTCTGACCCTGCTGACCCTGCTGACCCTTCTGACCCTGCTGACCCTTCTGACCCTGCTGACCCTGCTGACCCTGCTAACCCTTCTGACCCTGCTGACCCTGCTGCTTCTGCTGTCCCTGCTTTCCCTGCTGCTCTGCTGACCATGCTGA
>WNWK01033375.1:0-2500 GCA_009830355.1 Cherax destructor | reverse complement strand
AATTCCCGCAGTATTTTGTATGTCGTTATCATGTCTCCTCTGACCCTTCTTTCCTCCAGTGTTGTTAGTCCTATTTCCCTCAACCTTCTTCATAAGACAGACCCCTGAGTTGTGGAACTAACCTTGTCGCAAACCTTTGCACTTTCTCTAGTTTCCTTACGTGCTTGACCAGGTGTGGGTTCCAGACTGGTGCTGCATATTCTAGTATGGGCCTGACGTACACGGTATACAGTGTCTTGAACGATTCCTTGTTAAGGTAACGGAACGCTAATCTAAGGTTTGCCAGACGCCCATATGCTGCCGCGTTATCTGGTTGATGTGTGCCATAGGAGACGTGCTAGGCGTTATACTCACTCCAAGGTCTTTCTCCTTTGCCGAGGTTTGTAGCCTTTGTCCGCCTAGCTTGTAATCTGTCAGCGGTCTTCTTTGCCCTTCTCCGATCCTCATGACTTTGCATTTGGTGGGATTGAATTCGAGAAGCCAACTGCTAGACCAGATGTCGAGCTTGTCCAGGTCTGTTTGCAGCCCTGCCTGGTCCTCTTCCGATGGATTCTCCTCATTATTTTCACATCATCCGCGAATAGAGACACTTCTGATTCTATCCCGTCCGTCATGTCATTTACATATACCAGGAATAACACTGGTCCTAGGACTGACCCCTGCGGTACACCGCTCGTCACAGGCGCCCACTGTGATACCTCATCACGCACCATGACCCGTTGTTGCCTCCCTGTGAGGTATTCCCTGATCCATTCCAGTGCCCTTCCTGTTATACACGCTTGGTCTTCCAACTTCTTTACTAATCTCATGTGAGGAACTGTGTCGAAGGCCTTCCTGCAGTCCAAGAAAATGCAGTCAACCCACCCTTCTCTCTCTTGCCTTACCTCTGTTACTTCATCATAGAACTCTAGGAGGTTTGTTACACAGGATTTGCCTTCCCGGAATCCGTGCTGTCTGGTGTTTATTATTCTGTTCAGCTCGAGGTGTTCTACCATTCTTTTCCTGATGATTTTCTCCAGGACTTTGCACACTATACATGTACACCGGTCTATAGTTTAGTGCCTCTTTTCTGTCTCCTTTTTAAAGATGGGGACTACGTTGGCCTTCTTCCATACCTCAGGTAGCTGCCCAGTTTCAAGGGATGTGTTGAATATTATGGTAAGTGGCACACTCAGTACCTCAGCTCCTTCCCGAAGAACCCACGGGAGATATTGTCCGGACCCATCGCCTTTGAGGTATCAAGGTCACTGAGTAACTGCTTCACCTCCCCTCAGTTGTGTGTATGCCCTCTAGCACTTGATACATCCCTTGTTGGTGACGCACCCGTCCTGTCTACCCAGCTGCCTTCCTTCCTCCATTGTGAATACTTCCTTAAACCTCAAGTTGAGCTCCTCACATACCTCTTGATCGTTACTTGTGAGTTCCCCATCTTCTCTCCTCAGCCTTATCACCTGGTCCTTGACTGTTGTCTTCCTTCTGATGTGACTGTACATCAGTTTCGGTCGGACTTAACTTTCGATGCTATGTCGTTTTCGTATTGTTTCTGGGCCTCCCTCCGTACCTGTGCATACTGTTTCTAGCCTCGACTAATCTCTTTGTTTACTTGGGTTCTTTGCCTTCTGTACCTGTGTGTTTGTGTGTGTGTGTGTGTGTATTCTTACCTTTTTCTACCTACCATTTTTGGTTGCAGGAGCCGATTCACAGCTCCTGGCCCCTCTTCACTTGTCGCTAGGTTCCTTCTTCCAGCTTCATGAGCTTAATCATACCTTTTCTTAAAGCTATTTGGATCCTGCCTCAAGTACATCACTTTCCAGACTATTCCACTTCCTAACAACTCTGACTGAAGAAATACTTCCTAACATCCCTGTGATTCATCTGAGTCTTCATTCTCCACTTGTGACCCCTTGTTGCTGTGTCCCATCTTTGAAACATTCTGTCTCTGTCCACCTTATCAATTCTTCCGGATTTTATACGTGTTAATATGTCTTCCCCATTTTCCTGTCCTCCAGTGTCGTCAGGTCGATTTCCCTAACCTCTCCTCGTTGGAGATACCACTTAGCAGGATACTTTTCAAACCTTGCACTTTCTTTAATTTTTTGACGGCTTGACCAGGTGAGAGTCATACTGGTGCGCATACCCAGTTTGGACCTAAGACAGGTGTAAAAGTTTGAATGATTCCTTACTCAGGTGTGATATTCTGTTCTTAGGTTTCTAGGCACCCGTATCGCAGCAGATATGTTATGTGCGCCTAGATGTGCTCTATTTTACTCACCCCCGGTCCTTTTCTTGAGTGAGGTTTGCATGCTTTGGCCCCCTAGACTGTACCGTCTGCAGTCTTCTTTGACCTTCCCCAATTTTCATGACTTGCATCTAGGGGAAAACCCAGGGGCAGTTGTTAACCAGGTCTGCGCCCCCCAGGTCTTTGTAGTCCTGCCTGGTCCTCGTCCGATTGAATTCTTCGCATTAGCTTTCATCGTCTACCAACAGGGACACTTCTGAG
>WNWK01033374.1:0-21203 GCA_009830355.1 Cherax destructor | reverse complement strand
ATTTGGTAGGCTTTTGTTGGGGAATGGGGAGGGCCCCCGGACACTGAACATAAGAACATAAGAAACACTGCAGAAGGCCACGGCCCCAAACAAGGCACGTCCTTATCAAATCCACCACTACCTAAGAATTTACATAAGAACAAAGAAAGGGGGAAACCTGCAGCGGGGCCTGTTGGCCATACTAGGCAGATCCTTCACAATCCATCCCAATTTTAAATTCATCCAAGAAATATTTTAAAGATTCTATTCTCAAGTGGAGCCCCACTAAATCCAACCCTCACTCATGTATTTATCCAACCTAAATTTAAAAACTGCCAAAGGTCCTAGCTTCAATAACCCTACTAGGCAGACTGTTCCACTCATCAACTACCCTATTTCCAAACCAATTTTCCTATACCCTTTCAAATCTAAACTTATATAATTTGAATCCATTATTGGGGTTCTTTTTGAGAGATACCCTCAAGACCTTATTTATACCCCCCTTATTAATACCCATCTTCCACTTATTTTCCTATCATGTCTCCCTCTTTCTTCGTCTTACAAGGAATGAAATTTTAAAGGGGTCTTCAATTTTTCTTCATAAGGAAGATTTCAATGCTATCAATTAACTTTGGCATTCGTCGCTGAATGTTTTCTAAGTTTTATATCCATTTGAAAAAAGACCAGAACTGAGCTGCAATCTAGGTGGGGCCCTTTACTAATGATGTATAAAGCTGAAATAACCGCTGGATTTTGTTGCTTACATTTTTGGATATAAATCCCGTAATCTATTTGTTTATTTCTTACGGTTAGCATTGTGATTTGGTTTAAGGTTGCTGCACCAAAACCCCCCAAACCTTTTCGCATTCGGGGTGGCTGAGTTCAACATTATTGCTGGTAGGTTAGGGTTATGAACTTTCCCCGAGTTTAGAATTTTGCATTTATCTACTTGAACTGCATCTGCCATTTTTCTGACCAGGAATTGAGTTTGTTAAACCTCCTGAAGTTCCCTGACATCTACGTCTGAATCGATTATCCTACCTATCTTCGTGTCATCAGCGAATTTGCTCATATCACTAGAAATTTCCCCGTCAAGGTCATTTATATATTAAAAACAACAAGGGGCCCAAAACCGATCCCTGTGGAACGCCACGAAGATAAATTACCGAAAAAAGTTAAATCCATTGTTGACTAGTAAGAAAAGAACCCGAGACGGGAACAACCCACTAAGGGGGAAACATAAAAAAAAACAGAGCAAACAAAAACCGGGCCTATGTGAATATTATTCATTTGGGCCAGGCATGGAAAATCTGGGAAATCAGATGGGACATGCAATTATATACCCCAAAAAATGCCGGCCCATATAAAAACAGGCAAATGCAACCTCCCGTCCTGTGTTTTTCCACCCTGAAATGTGCCACACATCAATTCAGGAAAGACAGTGCTATAACTTTATTGCCAGGCATACCACCTAAAGGGAGAGGCGACACAGAAACCCAAACCATGGAAAAACCGGGGTAGCCACAGCCACTCTGGAGAGAGGATTTTTAGTGCCAGGAAGGAAAAAGCTGGCAGGAAATGACAGAAATTGTACACCAATGAATCATTTCTGAGTGGAATCACAGTAAAGGGCCTCCACTCCATTACAACAGATATTAGTGCCGGGAAAAACAGCCCCCCCCCATACCACCAATCCAACTACATTCATCTTTGCTAAAAACAGGGTCAAAAGCCAGCAACAAAAAACAAGGTACATTACATTCGTGGACTGCTTACTGAGTCAAATGCGTTTGGGGCTTTCAGAGACCCACATAAGAGATCACTTAGACAATGAAATATGGACCCGGGGCACATCCTATACAGGGGGACAGAGTGAACAGGCAAAAGGGAAGGGGGGCCTGTATATCCCAGAGTCACTTATTTGTTCAGAACTACTAAATGCTTCAAATGAGTAGGAAGTATTAGAATAAAGATCGAGAACAAAACCTGGTCATCTTTGGGTCACAAGCCCCCGATGAAACGTCCCAACAATTCCAAGAACAGCTTCTAAAAATTGACAACTGTCGGGAAAATCTTCCAGCTCCTGCCCCCAACATCTTGCTACGGGGGGATTTCAACCTCAGGGACCTAAATGGAGGAACACAAACAATGTGGTAGCAGAGATAACACCGGGAGGCAGCTCAGATGAAAATTCACACATGCATGAATTTTTAAATCTCTGCACAAAGTTCACTTTAAACCAGCAAATAGAGAAAGTGGACCCATCTTCAAAAAATGATGATCTGATACGAACATTTTTCAAAAACAATATACTCAGATCACAACATAATAGGGGTTTCAAAATGAGGGGGGCCCCAGATCAACAAAATGTGATCAGCCGTGAGGGAGCTTTCCCAAATTCAACTTCAATAAAAAAAACATAAGGGGGGACCAAGTAAACCAAGTCCTAAATGATATAAACTGGGAAGATTTCCTAAGTCACGGGGGTCCCAACCTATGTTAAGAACAAATTAACTCTGTGGCATGAGGTTGTTCAAAATTTTTTGGAAAAGGAGGAGAAGATGAAAATAGATAGAGAGAGGCGCTCCTATACAGGCGAAGGCAAAGAATTACGGAGCGGCTACAGGAGGCCAATATATCTGAAATACGTAGGAGACACTAGTCAGAGAAATAGCAAAAAATCGAATTAAAAAATAAAGGAATCTTACAGGAATCAAGAGACGCGGGGAAAAACTAAAAGTATAAATGAAATTGAAAGAAACCCAAAAATTTCTTTTTTCCCATGCAAAACCCAAAATCGAGAACAACAACCAGTATGGAGCCCCTACTTAAACGGGATGGGTCCTACACAAAGACAGCAAGGGAAAAGGAGTTACTTAAGTCCCAATGACCAGTTTTTTTTAAACCACAACCAGACTGAAAACAAAAAACCAAATGAATTTTTTTGAGAATCCCAGAACTTGACAGACGCATGCCTTTTTGACATCATCACGACGACAAATGACTTTGAAAAAGGGAAAAATGACATGCCCATGCACTCCGCCCCCAGGCCCAGACTCATGGAACTCCGCCCTCAAGAACTGCAAGAAGCCCCTATCACATGCTTTTTAAAATCCTATGGAGGGAGCATGGACACTGGGATCGTCCCAGTTTCTAAAAAAAAAGACATAGCCCCACTCCAAAAGGGGGAAAACAATAGCAAAAATCTACAAACCCAAATTTTGCTAACGTCCCATATCATAAAATTTTTTAAAGGGGGCTAAGAAGCAAGATCGCCACCCATCTAGATACCCATCAATTGCACAACCCAGACAAATGGGTTTTGAGCAGGCCGCTCCGTCTGTCTGGTTTGGGGGGCCGCCACACCGGGGGGCCCGGGTTCGATTCCCCCGCCAGGGCAGAAAAATTTCGTTTTACACCCGGTCTATGTTCCCCCTCTGGGTGTTATGATTGGGGGGTCGATCCTGGGACACTGACCAAACTGCCCGAAATGCTCTGCATAAAAAGGGCTTTTTAAAGTAGTATGTCACTGATGTCAGCTAGGGCCCGTATACCATGTAATGTACTTGTAGTAAATAAAGATATTATTATTATTATTATAACTACTGGGCCACTACGACAAGGTCCTGGGTGCCTAGAAGATAAACAGAATGCAGATGAATACAGATTTTGCAAAAGCCTTTTACAAGTGTGACCATGGTGTAATAACAAAAAATGCGTGATAAAGGAATAACAGGAAAAGATGGCAGATGGATCTATAATTTTCCCAACATGTAGAACACAAAGAGTAGTAGTCAACAGAGAAAAATCTGAGGCAGCACGAAAAGCTTTTTGCCACATGGAAAAGTCCTCCCATCCTATTCCCCATCCTTATCGGACATTGACAGGGAAAAGACAGTGTTGTGTCTTCCTTGCAGATGACACCCCAACTGTATACACCACTGTTGAAGACACTGCAAGACCCCCAAACATAAACCAAATCTTTAAATGGGATGCAAAAACAAAAGAAGTTCAAGAGAGAAATTTTAATTTCTCGAAGGAAAAAGTGAAGAAATTAAAATCTCATCGGGGTACAAATAATTCCAAACCCAATAGAGCGAAAACAAAGTCAAAGACCTGGGAGGATCATGTAGAGGATCTCACCTTCAAGGACCATAAAAAGTAGCAATTGCATCTGCTCAAAAATGACAGGATGGATAATGAGAACCTTAAAAACCGGGGATAACCCATGTTGACATTTCGATCGCTTGTTCTATCTGGGGCGGGAATTTTGCTGACACAACTGCACCTCTAAAGGGGGGTGAAATTCGCCCTTGAAATGCAGAAAACCCTTCAGGCACGATAACTGCTAAAAACCCAAACCAAATTTTGGGAACGCTTAAGTTCTAAACCTGTACTTTTTGAACGAGGCGGGAAAATACATTTTTAAAACACATGGAAAATTCTCGAGGGTTTAGTACCAAACTTGTACACAAAAACACCCCTACAAAAGCAAAAGACTCGGCGGGGAAACATCCCCCCAATGAAGAGAGGGTGCCACTAGCACGTTGGGGGACAACACAAGTGTCGGGGCCCAAAGGTTCAACTCCCCCCAGCATACATCAGGGTGATTACCAAAAAACCCCCTGGTGTTTTTCAGGCACTGGACAGGCACCAAAGTCGGTACCACCAGCCAGGTGTAGTTGCTTTGGGACTGCGGGGGCCCAGGGTAACAGCCTGGTTGATCAGGCTTGCAACAGGAGGCCGGTCACAGACGGGGCCGCAGGGGGGACCCCTTGAATTCTTCCAGGTAAACTCCAGGTAAACTGACCTTTGTGGAACGCCATAGTGACTAATCCCCATTCAGATTTGACCCCATTAATGGAAACTTTTGCTTTCTATTGGAAGCCATCCCTCTATCCATGCAGAATTTTTTCCTCCTATACCATGAGCTGCCACCTTTTTTAAGAGTCTCGGGGGTACCCTTATAAGGCCTTACTGAAACCGTAAACTATATCGTATTCTTTATATGTCTACTGCCTCAAATGTTTTATTGAAGAACATCAGTAAATTTGTCAGACAGGAACGACCTCTCGTGAACCCATGCTGAGATTCATTAATCAAATTATGTTCTTCAAGGGGCTTCAATAATATCAGCTATACCCGATTCTAATAATTTGATATAGACGGAGGTTATTGGGCGGGAATTTGATAAAGGACTTTTCCACTGATTTGAATATAGGAACTACATTAGCTATCTTCCACATCTCTGGGACAAAAGTTAGGGGTGGGGTATTAAACACATTCGTTTGGCTGACTAAGTTACATCTTGCTTTTTAAATAAAAAAAACTGTCGTGTCCCGGGACTTATTTTTTTGTTTGCAACTGTTTGATAACCCTTCCTTTTGGGGAGTTTTTTAGCTAATTTTAATTCTTCAGGAACTGAATAATTGTTAATTTTGGGAAACTCATTTACGTCTTCTTTTTGTAAAAAACTGACAAAAAAAAGTCAAAAAGAGAACACATTTCCAGTTCGTTATCCGTCAGCTGTCCATTCCCCAAATTTTCAGAGGTTAGTTTATTATCTTTATTATGCACCCCATACCCATCCTGTGGGCGGTCCCCCAAAGATTACAGAGGGGTAAATTGGTCCTTGACGGGACCCAAAAAATTTTTGGATAGTTTTGAACAAGTTACAGCGGTAATAAAATAGATTTTAACAATTATGAAAATTTAAAGGTAATGAGCTCCAGGTAGAGGGGTTTCCAAAGACAAGTTACAAAGGTAATGAACTAGAGCTGGTCACAATCATGACAAGTTACAAGGGAATGGGGCCCCGGGGGAGCGGGTTTTTACAACTGAAAAGTTACAAAGGTAATGAATTATAATCACATCATATATAGTTACAACATGAACAAATTACAATACACACACATATATACATACACACACACACACACACACCCCCGCACATACAACAGGCCCAGTTCTAAATGACATGTGCATGGGACAAAATGGTAATCAATACAAAACATACAACACACACACACACACACACACACACACACACACACACACACACACACACACACACAAAAATGGCAATGTTTTTATTTACGGGGAGCAAAGTCGGGGTATTTTTCCAGAATGGTCTGTAATATACCACTGGGATAAAATATTTTGGAAATTTTTAAAATTTTTAAGTGAGTTGTTCTGAATTCTTTATCACGCACCCAGTACATAATGACGCGGGGGGAAAAAAATCCAACTGGCAAAGTTTACATTTTGTTTGGTCTACATCTGCGGTGGTAAAATTTAACCTGCCAAAGTTTTTTTTGAACCCTTCCCCGGGAGGCGGGAGGTAGTGACATAAAAGGGAGTTCTTATTTTGTTGGATCCACCATGAATGTGGCTCCCCCTTTTTTAGTTGGATATCTTTATTATGCACCCCAACCCATCCTGGGGGCGGTATTTAAAAAGATTACAGAGGATATAATGGGTCCGGGGACGGGACCCAAATTTTGATAGCTGAGCAAGTTACAAAGGTAATGAACTCAGATGGTAAACAACGACAAGTTACAAAGGTATTTGCAGATTACAGGGGTATATAGGGTCCGGGAGACGGGGCCCAAAAAGTTTTGATAGCTGCAAGGTACAATGGTAATGAATTCACTAGTTACAAGGTAATGAATCTTTAAGTAAATTTACTTACGTCTGTACATGGTTGCACTCATGAACAAATTATAAAGCAATGAGCAATCTATTAGTTACACCCAGCCAAAATTGTAATGAGTTATTGGTGCAAATTTTAATTTTTTGGGGTCACACACACACACACATATACATATACACATACCTATACACACACACATACACACATACATGTATATACATACACACATACACATACAAAATATATACATACACACACACACACGTGTCAATGCTTTATTTACGGGGAGCAAAGTCGGGGTTTTTTTCCAGAATTTTTTGTAATATACCACTGTGGATAAAATACTTTGACATATCTTGAACATTTCTGAGTGAGTAGTCTCTGAATTCATTAATTTTATCGCACCCAGTACATAATGATGCAGGGGGTGACAAAATCCAATCCAAATTTTAAACATCTTGTTTGGTCTACATCTGGTGGTGGTGATTTAATCCAAAGATACTTTAACCCAGAAAGAGGGGCGGTAAATAAAATTCAGTTGAAGTTCTTTTCGTATTATTGTTCTCAAACTGCTAACTGACAAGAAGATTGTAATCTATCCCCTTTTTGAAAGCATAAAACTTAGCCAATTTATCAGTTCTATCATGCATCTGAAGACCAATGTGAGAGGGAAATTTTCCCCCAGATATGCACTCTGACTTACTATCCAGAATTTTTACCATACCTGGGGCCTGGATTCTGACACGAGCATGCTAAAAAGTTTTTTTTTTGAGGAGTTGAGAACATTTATGGATGACAGAGAATCAGTTACAATTAGAGATTTAAACCCCTTAGATACATGGACGCATTTGAGTGCAAGGAGTATGGCAAACAGTTCTGTCTGAAGAGTAGAGGCCCAGTTATTGATGCGTGCTCCAATTTTTTTTAAGAGAGTTACCTGTATGACAACAGCAGCACTACCAGCTGCACCAGGGGATTTGAACAGAAAAAGGGGAAGCTTTTTTTGGATTTAAGTAGTAGTTTGGGGGGAAATGGAGGGATGGTATTTTAATAGGGTAATATTCCATGGAGCGGAGAAATGCCGCTGTTGCCTTACTTGCCACGGGGATCATGTTTTCCATTCATGGGGAGGTCGGTTCCAGTTTTTCGATCCATCTGGGGGGATTTTCCCCAATGCTGGGGAAAAGTTTGGGGGGGTTTTCTGTGCGGGGGTTTGAATGGGCTTCCCGGGAGAATTAACCCCAATTAGGATTTTTTTTCAGTAACACGATCTCTTTGCATTTTTAAAAAAATTTTGGCAGAAGGGGGCATCCTAAAATGACCCTTTATTGCTTGTTCTGCAGTTTTTCCAACCTCCAAGTTTCCACAGACACAAGAGCAAGTAGTGGCGCAGCATAATCAACTAATGATCTAATATAAGCAAGATAATAATTTTTACAATTTTAACTTTTTAGCACCATACCGGGGGGGAAACTCGAAAACCCAAGTGGTCTCAGCCTTTTTTTGTATTGACGACAAAGTCTCGTTACAACAGGTCCAAGTAGGGGACCTCAAAGCCTAGATACCTGTATCTGTTTACATTTCTAGAAGAGACCCATCATGCAACTGGATCTGGCGAACTGTGCCCCTGTCGAGGAGGACGCCTATTGAGTATTTTTTGTTTTATCAGTAGAGATTATCAACCCTAGGTCCGGGACACGGGGCCCAGTACATGGTTAAGGATTTTTTGGGTGTTGGAGAACCGGTGGTGGAATCATTTTTCATCAGAAAAACTGATCATATAATGATGGGGCTGGCTAGGCATAGCATTAAGTAAGGCATTAATTAGAATATTGAATAGAGTGGGACGGGAGCACTTTTCCCCTGGGGTTCCTAATTAAAAGTCTTTAGTTATACTTCTATCCCCCTTGAACAACACAGAAGACTTTCTTTTTGGGAATCCCTTTAAACCAGCGGAGAAGCCATCCTCCAACATCCATTCTGGCAAGTTCACTAATGATTACATATCTGTAGGCAACATCAAAAGCAGATTTAAGGTCAAGGAAGGTATTTATGAGCTGTCAGTTGGGAGAGTGAGAAAGGGGGGCTATGCAATGGTGCACACTCCTTCCATGCATGAAACCATGCAACCGGGGGGACAAAAATGTTTGATTCTGTACATGAGACGATTAAGAATCATCCCTCAAATGTTTTCATAAGCAGTTGGGGAGGAGATATTGGGGGAAAAGAATTTTGTTGATTGGGCTTAGGAATGGGAATTTATGAGGCTGTTAGTCCAAGATTTAGGGAGCTCCCCCGTTACATAGCCATGTTCTATAATTGAGTAAAGGGGTTGCCTGGTACTGACACAACAATCTTTGTATATTGTAGGTAAAACCATCCTCACCAGGTGACGTGGAGGGTTTTTTTAGTTAGTGCTGCATCAAGTTCAAAGTCAGTAAAAAGGGAAAGTTACAGTCATCTTCCTTGCTGAGCATAAACAAAAAAGTCTCTCCCCCCAGCATCATATTTTTTCATTTAATTTCACCTGTGTAGTACTGGGAAGATTTTTTATAGCTTGATGTAACAACCCAAGCACTGACTAGCTCATTCGCCCATGAAGGGATGAGGGTGTGCAATCTGACCTTTTTTGTTACCCCTTTAAATTTATTTTTGTCCCTTTATGCCCCAAGTGGGGGGTGGGGATTGGGCCATTTACAAATTTTTCCCAGTCAGTTTGCCGCACTCTTATACGCTCTCTGGCAGCAGCAAGGGCATTTTGAAAGATTTCTCAGCATTTAGGGGGACGATGTTTTCTATAGGTTGGGGCCCATTCAGAGCAGTTGTTTTATGTTGAAGTTTAAGGGTCATTGTAATAAGTATGGTTATTATAGGAGGTGGGTTGTTATAAATTGGTTAGGGTTTAAAAGTTCCAGGAGGTTTTTGAGACGACTCTAAGTAGTTCTGGTACTGCTCAAAGGTCATTGTTAAAGGTCTCAACAGAGAAACACTATTGGGGGAAATTTTACTAACAGTCACATTTCAACAAAGTCCCCATGTTGACAGGGGGAAAAAATTAAAACTTTTTTGTTTTAATATTCCACCAGGAAGGATAGTATTACCTATATCTAGTGAGGTTAGCCTTGGGGAAAAGGTCTGATGATATATCTGATACAAAGACTCCAAAGCTGGCAGAAGTAATGGAGTTTAAGCCCGGCCGGGTCAAGGATGCCCCCCATGATATGTGGGTTCAAGGTCACCTAAATTTGCACATTATCATGACTATTTAAAAAGGGCAACAGTTGGTTACCAAGATTACCAAAAATGTGAAAACCTTCCCAAAGTTTTGTGTCTTGCATTATAATCTCCAATGATAAGAGTAGGCCCAGACTGAGCAACCGGGCTGAGAGCTCCCCAAATAATTGAACTTTTCGTAGGAGCATACAAATTAAATATGTTGAGAGCAGAGCCCAATATAAACCCAACACCAGGGGTATTGCAGTCCCTCTGTTTTCTTATTTTGGGGGAAGGATGGGGAAGTGATTTTTTAATATATAGAAACAAAAGAGTGGGGTTTGAGGTTATTTTTAAAAAAATGATGGCAATTTGGGGGGGTGGGATTTTTAAAAGGGACTCGCACTTTTTTTAAAAAATATCAATGGGTTTGGTTTCTTTATGATGAAGGTCGGGGAAATCTTTTCTAAGTGATGCAATTTTCCCCGCAAAAAAAATTTTAAGTTTTGAGGACGGGGTCCATTATGGGAAGTCCTGGAATCTGGCTTAGTTTCTCGGCATAAAAAAAAATTTTTCATATAAAGAGCAGACCTCATCAATGTCAGCAGTTTTAAAATTTTGGGCCAAAGAGTTTTCGGGAGTGGGCCATTTTTGGGGGGGCCCCCGGGGAGTCTTTGTTTACACAGAGCACGACCCCGTTCATGTGTGAATGTATGATAGGGGGCACTACCACTAAAATTTTCCCCCTCCACTACCATTACCACATCACTATAACTGTCATCACCAACACCACTATCAAATTTGTTCATTACATTTATCAGCAGTGCTATATTCAACATTAATGTCAATGTGGTTAACCCCATCACACTCGGCATCACCACTTACATGCCCTTTTTATCACTATTAAAAAATTTAAAAAAGGGAAACCCCCCCGGGGCCCCCATCACAACTCGGGGCCCCCCCAAACCCCTTAATATTTAACTTCATAACTATTACTAACATCAAGAAAAAACCCCTCAGCATGATGCTCACTATAGTTATCAACACAGCTTTTGGGGGCTATTCCGTAAAAAAGGACACCACCCCCACCTTGTTCATCAGCCTTACACTGCCAAAATTTTTGTGACCCCCCTTTCCTTTTGGGGATCCCCCTCCCAAAACCCTTTTTTTGTGCTGCTCAAGTTGTTGCTTCAGGAGAAATTGTTGCCCTCCAGTACCCCCAGGGACTTAGGTTTTTTATACCACACGAGCAAGACTAGGAACATCGGGAGACGTGAACCCCCCCCCCGCGGGAGCTTTGGGGGCTGACGTCATTTACTCAGCTAGACTGGTTTTGGGGCAGCAGACGGGATGGAGCCTGTTGATGGGGGTGAAGTGCTCAACCCCATTGTCTGAGGGCAGGCATGAGCCAGTATTCAGACTCCAGGATTTGGGGCCCGGGGGGCCTAAAAGGGGGGGGAAGGTGAGGGGGTTGGCGATGTGGGCAGCCCCCCCCACCCCCAGCCCCCCCTGAGCCGCTGTGACTCCTAAATCTTCAATTGAAAACCTGTTTTGCAACAGTCTGGTGCTGTTTTTTTTAAATCATAACACCGGGCCCCCAAAAATGAGCATTGGAAACCCCACCTTTCAATGGGTTTTTTTGGCCCCAACGTTTACACTTATAACATCAATTGAGGAGGTTTAAAATGCAATGTTATAGCGCCTGTTGAGGGCAAAAGGGGGTGAATATAGGGGCAAAGTTTTCCCCGGGGAGTCCACTTTTTCCAATATCAGATCGTTGGGAAGTCGACGAGGGCTTGGAACTTTTTTTTTGACAAGATATTTAGGATTTTGGGGGTTGTTTACGGGTTTTTATGACAATGAGCACTTTAAGGGCCCTAGGTGGGGGAGCCCCCGGGGTTTGATGTTGGATATTCTTTTTTTGGGGGAAATTTGTTTATAAATGTTGAATCATTAAGGGACAAATACGTAGTTTTCCTCATCATGGAGAAACTTGATCGTTTTTTCTGGGGGTCTTTTTCTAGCTTTTAAAACCAATTTTAAATTACTTTTCCCTTTTTTTGTTAGGGAAATCTAATTTTTAGCTTTGGGAGGGTGTGCGCCCCCCGTATTTGGGAGCAAGTTTTTTCTGGAAGCCTCCGTTCCTTTTTTCCAGAGTGTTTACTTTAAAAATGTTTCAAAAAAACCCTTTCCCTCAAATTTTCGTCATCAAGGCCATCAACTATACCAACTGAAAAGCAGTTTCACACTGGCGATGGGGTTTTAAAAAATACCGGTGTATAGGAGGGTCAAGGGACATTTACCTCACTAGTCAAAGGCAATATGGGGGTCAGTGGCCTGCGGGTCTTTTCAAGGTCATTAACTGGGCCACAGTCTTATGGATTTTCGAGGTCCTACCTTTTCCCCCCAAAAAACAACATAAACCTTCCACTAGATGTGACAATAAAAAACCCAAAGTAAATATTATAATGACCCACAGCTACGCAATCTAACACATGCAGCTAGGAGGATTGGAAAGCATACCGGGGAAAAACCCCAGACCTTTTTTGGGAAAATTCCAAGCTGCACTAACAAATGCAAGAAATAGAAAGCAAGAACTTAGGCAACAGGAATGGGAACAATTTTGTGGATTAAATAGGTCTACCCCTTAAGTCTGGCATGGAAAGGTATAAATAAAAAAACCAGGAAAAAACTGGAAAGTTGCTCATCCCCTTTTCCCCTTGAAAAAGCAAATGACCTCATAAATGACTGGTTCATAATCTCCAGGCATGAAAAACCCCCCCCTCTCATATTAGAGAAAACTTAGAGGTCTTCTGAAAAATGTTGAAACTGATTAATTTTATGAGCCAAAATATTGATGGGGTGATTGCCTTTCACAGAGTTGAATTAATAATGCATTAACTAAAGGTCGACAACTGCT
The DNA here is from genome assembly GCA_009830355.1 of Cherax destructor. NCBI lineage: Eukaryota > Metazoa > Arthropoda > Malacostraca > Decapoda > Parastacidae > Cherax > Cherax destructor. Next base: position 8,439 of record WNWK01033374.1, on the reverse strand, counting down.
CCGGAGAGGATGGTATACCGGGAGTTTTGAGAGAATTGGGGTCAACGCCCCGGCCGGTCTGGACCAGGCCTTGTTGGACCAGAGCCTGATAAACCAGGCTTTACTGCTGGCCGCAGGGCAGTCCAACGTACGCCAACAGCCCGGTGATCTGGTACGACTTGAGGTGCCTGTCCAGTGCCTGCTTGAAGACAGCCAGGGGCTTGTTGGTAACCCCTGATGTTGCTGGGAGGCAGTTAAACAATTTTGGCCCCCCTCACACTTATTGTGTTGTCCCCTCAACTGCTAGTGGCACCCTGCTCTTCATTGGGGGATGTTGCATCGCCTGCCGAGTCTTTGCTTTCGTACGGAGGATTTTTGTGTGCAAGTTTGGTACAACCCCGAGAATTTTCCATGTGTATTTAATAATGTATCTCCCCCGCCCGCGTTCTAGAACAGGTTTAGGAACTTCCCAAGGTTCCAGTAGTTGAGGTGGTTTTTCGCACTTTGTGCGGTAAAATTCTCTGCACATTTTAAGTCAGAATTTCACCCGCAAAGGGGAGGGGGGAGAATATTCGCTAGATTTTAAATGATATTTCAGAATTTTTAAAATGTCCAATCCCTTTTTTGGCATGATAAAACCAGTTCGGGGTTTTCCACTTCCTGACCAATAGTCCTTGTGCCTTCCCAAGCCCCAAAATGAAATTTGCCCGACCCCTTAATGCTGTCTTTGTAAATTTTGAAAGAATGATTTAAAGACTGTACTATAAAATCAGAACCAACTCCCCTTCCCCTATGGGTTCTGAAAGGAAAAAATTGCAGAATTGTATTCCCCTTTCTCCACACCCACTAGTTTTACCCATTTTTGATCTAAAATCTGCATTTGTTCGAACAAATTTTACTAAGAACAAGCCAAAATGAATATTGGTGGTAGCCTATTTTGCGGGATAAGGGGATACCTGTCAAACAGAGTATCCCTCTGTCCTCTACCAAGGCTTTAGCGAGGAAAAAAATGCCCCGGTACACCGCAGGGAGGGTTCTCGCCCCATGCTATTTAATATTCTGATTAATGCTCCCCTAAATGCTCTACGTCCCTCACCAAAACAAAAGCTATAAGCTATGCTGATGACATCATGATCCATCAACGGGGCAAAAAAAGATGAGTACCATTCTTGAAGTTCAAGCAATTTGTTCGACTAGGCCTCGTAATATTTTCCCCAAAAGCAAAGATATTAACAAAAAACGCATCCCCACCCATCTATTTGAAGGGTGAAAACATTTGCTACGTTAAAACTTACAGATATCTTGGGTAGATGTACCTTTTACCAAATCTACTATACAACAACTAAATAAAAAAAAGCAAAGACATACTAAATGCTCTTAAAGCTGTTGCTGGCTACAACCCCAACTATGGTGCTAATGTGAGAATCGGAGAATGATGTACATAGCCTATATTAGGTCTTTAATTGAATTTTGCTGCTCCCATGTTGATATTAGCTCGAGAAAGTTCTCTCCGACCCTTGGAGTTAATGCAAAATGAAGCTCTCAGAATTATTCTTGGCTGTCCCAAATCTACAAAGGTTCTTAATATGAGGAAGGAGCTTGGTATTACTAGTATCAGTGATAGGTTTGTTGAGATTAATACTGTACTTGGTATTAAAATGTTAAGAAATGAACCAGACACTGTCACAATGAATCTTACTAAATGTCTAGAAGTAAATACTACAGATCTAAATGGATTGTGAAAACATGCAATTACATTAAGTTTTACAACCTGCATGAATTGTATCACTGTAGGCAACAAGAGCATTTCACCCCTCCATGGAAGATGTGTTCATTTAATATCACATACCTGCAAGTCCCTCCCAAGAAGCTCATTGCTAGTAATCCCTTCCTTAAATCACTTGTTAAAGCAACTGCTCAAGAAGAAATTTCTCGCCTAGCTGGTAGTAATAAGTTATCTCCCAAATTATATACACTGATGGATCTAAACAGGAGTCTTCTGGCAGGGCTGCATCTGCTCTGGTTGCCACCTCCCTAGTTAAGAACAATAATAATTTTTTTAACTAGGCATAAGAATTAACAACTTGGTGTCTACACTGCAAACTGGGAAATTTTTTAATCCTAATGCACTAAAGCTAACTTATGACACTGAGCTTGACTCTATCATCATTACTGATTCTATGTCATCCATATGACTGCAACAATAACCATCCATTTTCTTAATCCAGTTCCAACTACAGTGGACCCCAAGTTTCGTGATTAATCCGTTCCAGACAGTCTACCAAAAGGCGAAATTCACGAATGGCAAAAAACCCTTTTCCCCCTAAGAAATACAGTGGACCCTCGGTTTTCGTTGAAAATTCTTTTTAGAATGCTGTTTGAGTGCCTTACTGAACGAATTTGTTCCCATAAGACAAAAGTAAATTAGATTAGTCATTTCAGACCCCCAAAAATACACTTACAAAAGCACTTACGAAAATACATCTGTTCACTCTCGCTCCGCATTGGTCATACACGCCTTACCCATGGGTATCTCATGGATAAACGCCCCATTCCCCTCTTTGAGGTTTGTCGGGTCCCTGTTTCGGTTCTTCACTTTCTTTTCGATGATTTTGGTTTTCGGGCACTTTTTCTTTGGGAAAAATTGTCTTAGTTTTCGTTGATGGTACGGAACCCGTCCAGTGCCCAGCCACATACAAAGCCCGCAAGCCCGCCTCCCACGCACATTCTCAGGCAGTAGAATTTGAATGTACAGTCCAGTACCTGCAGTACATTATTTTATTCTAATCTTCTACTTCAACTAATTCATAGAACTACCACATGAACTTTTAGTTTAACAAATTTTGGTTCTTGGTTCTCCCAGTCGATCTCCCTGACTCATATAATGACTCTAACAGCATGCTCATTGGAGAAGCCAGGTATAGATACTAAAAAATCCGGGACAAAGGAATTAATGTACAATTGCTATGGATTCCGTCACACATTGGATTACTCCTTCATGATAAAGTTGATATGTTAGCCAAGAAGAGCACCTATAAGGAGAATGTAGAATATAACTTTGGTATATCTGTGTCTAGCATTAGGAATAATATTAGGAGAGAAATAAATAATGAAAATGTTTGCTATAGGAATGCAATTAGAAGCCTGAGTAGATCTATAACCCACTATGATAACATGAACGTAGATAAGTATGTTTATGGAGCAACTTGCAATGTGAACAGACTGACTGATGTTGTAGTGGCCACGCTTAGGCTTGGCTACAAGTACTTCTGGCAGTTTGGGAGATAAACAGATGATGATCAAAATAAATGCAAATTATGTGCTCAGGCATATGGTCACTGTCTTGAACACTATGTGCTGAATTGTCCACTTATTGAGGAATATAGAGATAGACAGTATAATAACCTATGTGACATGTCAAGATATCTTATTAGTGAAGGTATGATACCACTTATACTAAGCAAATTTCCTAAATTTGCTTGTAACAGATAAGTAAACTGTAGATATAAATCCAAATTAATTTCCATGAAAGTGCCTTTCTGTGCTCATGATAATGCGAGCACAGATGGGCATGTTTGTGGAGCAACTTGCAATGTGAACAGACTGACTGATGTTGTAGTGGCCAGGCTTAGGCTTGGCTACAGGTACTTCTGACAGTTTGGGAGACACAGATGATGATCAAACTAAATGCAAATTATGTGATCAGGCATATGGTCACTGACTTGAACACTATGTGCTTAATTGTGCACTTATTGAGGAATATAGAGATAGACAGTATAATAACCTATGTGACATGTCAAGATATCTTATTCATGAAATAAGATACCAATTGTACTAAGCAAATTTCCTAAATTTGCTTGTAACAGATAATTGAAATGTAGATATAAACCCAAATGTACAATTGTTAACCCCTTTGTGGCCTAGTGCCTAGGCCTTTTGTGTATCCATATGCTCTTGCGCTACCGTCCACAGGATGGATATGGGGTGCACAATAAACTAGCCACTTCGGTGGCAAAATCTAATCTACATTTTCCTCACCTTCGTTCTATACACTTGAAAGAACCCTTTTTGATTCATTTGCAACCTTAATCTCATAGTCACGTTTAGCCTTTCTAATCCCCTTTTTTACTTCTCTTTTCAACTGAACATATTGGTCAATAAGATTAACATCTCCTCTTCTGATGCGCCTATAAATTCCTCTTTTCTCCCCTAATAGATGTTTTAGCCTCCTGTTAATCCATTTGGGATCGTTATTATTTGACCCAAATTCTCTCTGGGGAATAAATATACTCTGTGCCCGTTGTACATTATTAAGAAAAAGATCATAAACGCAGATCCCATCGTAATCGTTAGCTAGATTACCCCAGTCGAGATTAGACAGATGTTCTCTAAGTCCAATATTATCAGCAGAACGAAAATCAGGAACTTTTTCCGTATTATCCCTATTCTCGTACTCCCAGTTAATATTAAAAGTAATGGAATTGTGATCACTTGTGCCAAGCTCCTCAGTGATCTCCAGATTATTTACAAGGGTTTCTTTATTTGACAAGACTAGGTCGAGCAAATTATTACCTCTGGTAGGTTCCGTCACACACTGCTTCAGAAAACAGTCCTGAACTACTTCCATAAAGTCACTAGACTCCAAATTACCGGTCAAAGAAGTCCAGTCAATTTGACTAAAGTTAAAATCCCCTACTATCACTACGTTATTGTGTCTAGAAGCCCTAACAATTTCGTCCCAAAGGATTCTCCCTCTATCATGATCCAAGCCTGGAGGTCGGTATATTACACCTAGAATCAGTTTTTCTTGACCTTCTAGAAACTCTACCTAAACAGATTCTGTTAATGATCCATCTATTTTAATGCCTGTTTTTATGCAGCAATTTATATTTTCTCGTACATATAATGCAACTCCACCCCGTTTCCCATTATATCTATCTACATGGAACAACTTAAACCCCTGAATATGACACTCAGCAATCATATCCCGACTCCTTATATTATACCACATTTCATGCTACCAAACGTAATTCGTTAATTTTATTTCTGGCGCTTCGACAGTTAGTATAAAATACATTGATATGTATCTTCTTGTGAACCTTTTTCCCATTCAGCTTTTGTTTTACACAATTTCTGTTACTATCATTACCCTGTGTTACTCGATTACTGTTATTGTTAAGATTTATGATATAAAAGCCTGAATCAATATTTTGACCCTCATTATTTACCATTTCTAAACCCATACCAAAGCCTAAATCTATATTTCGAAACTCAGTATTTTCCATTTCTAAACCTATACCTCTAACTAATCCTAGTTTAAAGTCCTAACAACACCCTCAACTGAGCTAGCAAGTAAATCCACACCTGCCCTGGATAAGTGAACCCCATCCCTGGCATACATGTCACTTCGGCCATAGAAGTGGTCCCAGTTGCAAATGAATGGTACTGCATTATCATTACAGTGTTTGTCCAGCCAGCAATTTATACCAATTGCTCTGGACAACCATTCACTTCCAACACCCCTTCTTGGCAAAATGCCACATATAACAGGGCGCCCCCTTCTTCCTAATTATGTCTATTGCTGTCCTGTACCTTCTAACTAAATCCTCACTTCTACGCTTGGCTACATCATTGCCTCCAGCACTGAGGGACTCCGACTGTAATTTGTTGTGTGGAAGAGTTTGCTCCATTTGTGTACATGTATTGGCTTCTGTTGCTAAGACATGACTATAGGTAGTTGAGTGGGTGTCCCCTTATACTATAGTGTGCTAATTTTGTGAGCAGTAAATCATGGTCGACTGTGTCAAAAGCTTTGCGTAGATCAATGAAGATTCCCAGTGGGACTTCTTTCTTCTCAAGTGTGGTGTATATTAACTCTAGCATGTGTATAATAGCATCGTTTGTGCTCTTGTTGGTACTGAAACCAAATTGACAGGGGTTGAGTACATTGTGTGAGACGAGGTAGGAATAGATCTGTCTATGAATTAATTTTTCGAAGATTTTAGAAAGCAGTGGTAAATTAGAAATTGGTCTATAATTATTCAAGTCTGTTTGATCACCTCCTTTGTGGATCGGGGTGACCCTTGCTATTTTGAGAATTGATGGGAAGGTAGAGGCTTCAATTGATTTATTGAATAGTGTTGCTATAATTTGTGACAATACCTGAGAAGTTTTTTTGTACATAAAAGGTGGTAAGCTGTTTATGTCTCCTGCCTTGTTTTTAAGGGTGTTGATTATGAGCGAGATTTCAATTGGGTTGGTAGGAGCTAGGAATAGTGTATTAGGGTAGGTGTTGGTGACGTAGTCTGTTGGACGAGTGTTTGAGCTTGGGATTTTACTCGCTAGATTCATTCTTATAGTGGAGAAGAAAATATTAAGTCTGTTTGCTGTCTCAGTTGGTGAGAGAAGGGGTTCATCTGTTTTTGATAATTTGATGGTGTTGTTCTTGTATATCTTTTTATTTCCTAGAATTGCAGATAGGGTGTTCCAGGTCTTTTTCATATCACCTTTTATGTTCTGGAGTTTGTTCTCATAATACAATTTTTTTGATCTTCTTATCAGGCTGGTAAGGATTGATGAGTAGCGTTTGGATTGTTGTCTGGTTATTAGACCCCTTCTGTATTGTTTTTCATATTGGTGCCTTTTGTTAATGGATTTAAGGATGCTGGGTGTTAGCCAGGGATTGTTAAGTCTGTTAGCTGTGATCTGTTTAGTTTTTTTAGGGCAATGTTTTTTATAGAGGTGGTGTTTTTTTTTTTTTTAAATTCTTGATGCATTCATTAGTATCTGAATATATTTCTAACTCATTATGCCGGTGCCCGGGTCGCCAGTTACACCCCAGAGTAACTACGTCAACTTTCTTTCACCTCTACACAAGGATTATTTCTGACCTTCAGCAACAGTGTTTTGCTTTACAGACAGTTAATTGTCATTTGTAAGACTGTATTAAGACTTTAAAAGGCTCAGAGTTTATTTCAGTGTTGTGACTCCTCACAATTATTAACTCAGTGTAATGCATTCTCCGCTCAGTGTAACTGAACTATTAAATACAGTTACACACTTAAGTTGCTTGTCCTAGTGTTGTGCTGTGTTTCCGAATACATTTTTCCGTTCAGACTGAAACTTTACTGCTAAATTCACAGAATTATTTATATTTCAAATTGTACTATTCATCTGCGCTGTAAGTGTGTAACTTATGCTATTTTTATAACATTAAGTAAATTTGGTTCAGGTATAAAATTATTGCATTTTTACTGTGAACAAGCTTACTCTTGCATGATGTTCAGTTTCATGGATACTTTCTTGAGTAATTCAGTTACCTTTCAACTGTGATATGCAAGAGTCAGAATGTTAACATCTATTTTCCTTGCCATCTCATCTAGTGGGTTTAGCGCCTAGCTAAGATTGTAATAGTAACAATTTGCAATCATTATATTTCTACCTATACATTGTGTAAATTGTTTTTTATTATTTGTTAATTGCTGTAGTTTGGAGTAATTAACAAGTATTGCAGTGTTTAGTAACTCTCCATAAGACTGTGGCCCATTTAATGACCTTGAAAAGACCCGCAGGCCACTGACACCCATATTGCCTTTGTCTAGTGAGGTGAATGTCCCTTGACCCTCCTATATACCGGTATTCTTTAACCCATCGCCAGTGTGAAACTGCTGTCAGCTATGAGTATAGCTGATGATCTTGATGACGTAAATAATGGTGAAGGCAGATTTGAAACATACCTTAGTAAACACTCTCGGAAAAAGGAACGAGGCTTCCATAGAAAGCTTGCTGCAAGCAATACAGGGGGTGCACACCCTCCCAAAGCTGTCAGGTTAGATTTCCCTAACAACACTGATCAAGACAGTAAGTGTAATTGGTTTTACGAAGCTAGTGTAGACAACCCGGAGAAAACGATCAAGTTTCTCCATGATGAGGATAACTATGTATTTGTGCCTAATGATTCAACATTTATAGACAAACTTCTCGCTAAAGAATATGCCAACATCAAACTCCGAGCTGCCCCACCTAGGGCACCTAACATGCTCATTGTCATATACAACGTCAACAAGCACTTGAATCCTAAATATCTGGTGTCAGAGCAAGTTGCAAGCCCTCGTCGACTTCCCAACGATCTGATATTAGCTGAGTGGACTGGCCAGGGGACTTTGCTACGCTATATTCACTCCCGTGCTGCCCTCAACAGGCGCTATAACATTACATTGTACAGACCTCCTCAACGTCGATGTTATAAGTGTCAACGTTGGGGCCACATTGCCAGGAAATGCCCAGCTAAATCATACTGGTGTGCAGTGTGTGCCAATGCTCATTCTTCTGAACGGTGTTATGATTTGATCCAACAGCACCAGACTGTTGCTAAACGGCTGCCCACATCGCAGCCAACCGCACCTCACCTTGCACCTCCCATTATGACCTCCCAGGCCCACCAGATACCTGGAGTCTGAA
>WNWK01033373.1:0-21204 GCA_009830355.1 Cherax destructor | reverse complement strand
CAAATTTTTTTCCCCCTTTAAGAAATAATGTAAAGTGACTGTTTTTTATCCCCCAAAACTACACTTAAAAAACATTTAAAAAAAATTTTTACATGGGAGTGTTTTGAGCGGGAAACCCAACACCGGGGCCACTGTACTACCACCCACCACCACCACCATTACACCCCACTCTCTATATTATATTTCTCTCTCATTCCCCCTTTTCCCCTTCCCTCCCCATAAATATTGGGGCCCCTTTCCCCCTTTGTGCTTCTCTCTGTGTCGTTTGGTCCAAGTTGGACAAAGCACCCACCCAAAAAATTTTTTAAAATTGAAACATCTCTCCCCCCCTTTCCCATTTTTGGGGTTTTTCCCCCCCCCCCAGGACGTCGGGCAATTTGGTTTCCGGGAATCTTTCTCACAAATGTTATCCTGCCACACTTAAACAGCACTTTAAAAATCAAAAAAAAGCCCCTTTCCCTTCCCCTATCAACATGCTCACCAACCCTTTGGAAGAAAAACCCCGGGGTTTTCATATACAGTACAGCCTCCCCTCACCTAGCGAAACTCGTTTACCAATGACTCAGATTTAAAAGGGCTCTCTGACCAGTATGCATTTTAAAACTAATTTATATTGACTGTTTTCCCTCTATTCTGTTTATTACAATATATGTACAATACACTACTGTATAAACATTTAAAAATACTATACCAGAAATGGTGCAAAGGTAACATTAAAACAATACCAAAGATGGTTGACACAAACCTACTACCTCACTTAGCAAGTGAGGAGAGGCTGTATTGTATTCTTATAGACCTCATTGTTCCTTGACCCAGGCATGCATGTTTAACCTTCATATCTACATTCCCAGTTTCTTAAAATTATATCTCCATCTTTATAATATTTCTATGGCCATATTCAGCATCTCATAATTTTTTCTTTTAGAAATTCATTGTTTATAAAGGTTTCTCAACTTACGTACTGTTTTTTCCAAAGCAATTATTTAAATCTCTCTCTTAAAGCACCCTTTTCATTTTGTTCACTCTCACCTCTCCTTTTACCTACTGATACCATTTTTATTCAATGTACAGTAGTCCCCCCAAATTCGTGGGGGTTACGTTCCAAGACCACCTGCGAATTTGGAAAAAACGCAAATTCTAGACGCTGTTAAAAAATGCCTATAAATGCCTATTTTTATAGTTTAAACCCTAAATATGCCCCCCAAACACTTTTAATTTAAAACTCAGCTTCATACATCACCCTTAAAAAAAAAAACAAAGAATGTAAAGATAAACCCGCATACAGTACCTACTGTACTGCTATGTCTCCCGCAATGCTAGAATGTAAAATACCGATGTTACCCCCATACGTACTGTAATTCATGCAAGCCTGTTTTCTTTGGTATACTGTACGTTAGTATTTATGTTACAAAATTATTAAATTATATTTTTTTAATATTTAACATTAAAATGCATAAAAAATTACATATTGCCACAAAAAGCCCCCAAAATTCAGTGAATTTGTGGGGATTTCTGTGAACAATTATTAGTTAGGTTCTAAGGAAATATCTGCGAATTACTGAAGCCGTGAATTTGGAATTGCTAATTTGCGAGGGTCCACTGCATTACTAAGCTATTATCAGACATATCAGTTGCTCTTCTAAAAACACTAACTGTGCATTGAAAAGCCTACACCTCAACACTTATTTACTAGCACATAGTCCTATGGATAACTTACAGGTCAGCTACTATACCAAAGGAGAATGCTCCAACTAAAACTCCAGCAAAGTACACTGTCTGAGCCATCTGGGATTTCCATGCATTGTGGCAGGTCAGGTTAAACTGTTGAAAATAAAAAACAAGACTATCATTAAGTTCACATATAATTAATTTTAAAGATGATTTGCCAAATCCTAAGTAATATGGTAGGTATCCAACTGCCATTGTTTAAAATTTGTGCAATAACCTTATACAGAACATTATTCTTACAGTTACAGAAATCACTAAACTTGTGTGGATCATTCAGCATTCAAAACATTAAGAGTTTTAATAATTCATGCAACTTTTATTTAATGTGAGTCAAATGTCTTAATATAAAATGCATGCATCAATTAACAAAGCACAGTACTGTAATATGATTAACTAATTCCAGTATGAAGAGCTTAAGAAATAAGTGCAGCTTCAAAGGGTGAGAGAGAGATTTTGATTATCAGCAGAAATCTCATAGAAACACAAATTAGATATTTTAGTTTCTTAGGTTGTGGCAGTGTTACTTTGCAGCCTGGATTCTTCATTGTCATTTGTTGGGCATATTAACCAGATAGTTAAATCTTGCAATTTTCATATTTGTAATCGTTCATAATCTTTATGCAGTCAGATAATATCTTGATATGCAGAGTACCTTCGTGCCTATCCACATGTTTGTTTCCTTTTGAACTGATTTTCACAACCGTTTGCTTGTGGGTTTGCCTAATTACTTACTTAAAAGACTTCAGTCTGTACTGAACCATGCAGCTAGATTGGTATTCTCACTCCAATCCAGAGTAAAAAGTCCCTAATTGTATTAACTGCACTGGCTCCCTATCAAGGAAAGACCTGAATTTAAACCCTATTTATTAACATTTAAAGCTTCAGTATTAAGTTTAAAGAACCAAAAATCTTATTAATATGCTTGTACTATTTACATTGGGCTTGAGAATGTTTCTGCGAACTGCTACCGACTCTTTCAGACTGACTGAGCCTTGTGCTGTTGGGGAGAACTCGTTTGCTAAAAAAGTCTTTTCTTAGATAGCTCCAAGACTGTTTAATAGGTTACCAATGTTGCTTCAAAGACAGGAATCTATTAATGCTTTTCATTGTAAAACACATCTATTTTCTGAAGTTCTCTGAAGTTTGACAAAGACACTGGAAAAGCAATTCTACCTGAAGTATTGAGAACAGAAATAATAAAGCTGGGTTCAGAGTATTTCCAGAACAGTGAGGGGCCTTTCCTACCAACAAATAACTTATCAATGAAAAAAACTTGGTTCGAGAGGAAATTGGGAAATGGTCATGGTGAGGAAGTGACTTGCTTATGGCTGGTCTATTTTCCTTCTAAAAAGTCTGCATTTTGTATCTGTTGTCTTCTCTATTCCCAGTCAGACCATCAACCCTCACTGGAGCAGGAAAGTGGATCTAACCAGTGGAAAACATCTAAAAGGATTAGTGTTCATGAAAATGCTAAAAATCATCGGGAGTGTTTCACACAGTACAAAGAAATGAAAAGAAATTTAGCTGAAATCAGAGGAGTTATTGACATGGAACTTCAGTCAAAGATTGAGAGGAAAAAGTAGAAGTAGCATGATATCTTGACAAGAATCCTTCACTGCATAAAATTCTTTGTGACTCAGAACCTGGCTTTGTGAGGACACAGGGAATCACTTCAGCTGGAAGATGACTCCAATGTGGGAAATTTCCTTAGCTTACTGAAATTACTGACCATCTTTGACCCTGTCATGAAAGAATACCTCATTCATGTGAAAATTAATCCTGTATTCACATTTTATCTTTCACTGGGTGTCCAGAATGAATTCATCCACATGATGGCATCTGCTGTTTGCCAGAGATCTGAATTATTGATGCCAGCATCACTCATGTAGATCTATGTTTTAAGCACAGTGCCCTCAAATATGCTGTGATCAGTAAATTTTGGCATAGACATGAGAATATAAGCCTGTGAATGGAGTGTGCAACTTATAAAAAAAATCCTGTAACATGCAGTGCATGATGGAAAAAAGCAAACCTCTGACCTTATGTTTGGTTTAAAAAAATGACAGGTGTTTTCTAGGGCGTTTTTTTATGGCTTTAATGGCTGTTTCTAGATATCAATTGATAGAATAGAAGAAACTAGTGAAATAGGACCACAAGTAGCAGCAATATTCAATCAATTTTTGTTGATTTTCCTGAAGAAGGGTAGGGTCCTCCTACTCCAACAAGTCTTTTATGGGTTTTTATTAGGTCTGCTTCAATAACAACATTGTTAGCACTTTTAGTTTCAGGGGTCATGACAGTGAAGAAGTTAATACAGTACTGTTCTATTCATGGGGCATTAAACTAAGTGTGGAAGTTTATTTTTAAAAAATCCCATTAAAAATCTATAGCGAAATCATACACTTGTGTAAACTTACTTCTGTGACAATTGTTGAGACAAAGACATCATCTGCAAATACCTTCCCCTCTGGGCATTCAGTGGTGTTACTTTTACTGTAGTCTTCTGGTAAACATGAATCATTGTCATTTAGTCGCTGATATCGATGGCATTCATCATAGTTTGCAGATGCATTGAGGTATGGAATAGTGAAGTAAATAAAGCTCTCATTATAGGTTGGGTTGGTTCTATTGAAATCACACTTAGGTACCAGACATCTGAGGGAAATAAAAATTATCATTACTACATTTAGCAGTGCTACAAGATATGTATAGTTGATGGTGTGCTATACAAGATATTGTATTATATACCATGGTACTAAAGAAAAATTTATTTGATTAACTTCAGCTGCCTATGGTAAATTATCCCAAATGATACATGGAATAACTGAGTGTTATAATTACTCATTATAAGCTTGAAATCTTTTGCAACAGAAAATCATCAAGGTGATGCAGTGTGTGCGTAAATCATCACTCAGAATGATTTCTAACTGATATCAATCAACTTCCACACATGCACACGCACACACACACAGTATTTGATACTTAAATCCAGAAGTCAGGGTGGGTAGGCAGGTGTGTCTATTAGACTAGTGCCACTAGAAAGTACAATAAATAGAGAAGGTAACACTCTTGTAGGAAACAGAACTGTCTACTAAAAGAGGCAGGGCCAGGAGCTGAGTCTCGACCCCTGCAACCACAATTAGCTATTTACAATTAGGTGAGTACACACACACACATTTCTTCAGCCACAGAGTAGTCAGGAAGTGGAATAGTCTAGAGAAAGATATAGTGGAGGCAGGAACCATACATAGTTTTAAGACGAGGTATGATAAAGCTCATGGAGCAGGGAGAGCAGAGACCCAGTAGCGGACAGCGAAGAGGCGGGGCCAGGAGCTGAGCCTCGACCCCTGCAACCACAATTAGGTGAGTACAGCAGCAAGACAAGAGAGAGAGAGAGAGGGGTGGGTAGATTGCATTTTCTTGGACTGTAAGAAGGCGTTTGACACAGTTCCACACAAGAGATGAGTGCAAAAGCTGGAGGACCAGGCAGGGATAACAGGGAAGGCGCTACAATGGATCAGGGAATACCTATTAGAGTGGGTGCCTGTGACGAGTGGAGTTCCACAGGGGTCAGTCCTGGGACCGGTGCTGTTTCTTGTATTTGTGAACGACATGACGGAAGGAGTAGACTCCGAAGTGTCCCTGTTTGCAGATGATGTGAAGTTGATGAGAAGAATTCAATCAGATGAGGACCAGGAAGAACTACAAAGGCATCTGGACAGGCTGCAGGCCTGATCCAGCAACTGGCTCCTGGAGTTCAACCCCACCAAGTGCAAAGTCATGAAGATTGGGGAAGGGCAAAGAAGACCGCAGATGAAGTACAGTCTAGGAGGCCAGAAACTACAAACCTCACTCAAGAAAAAAGATCTTGGGGTGAGTATAACACCAGGCACATCTTCTGAGGAGCACATCAACCAAATAACTGCTGCAGCATACGGGCACCTAGCAAACCTAAGAACAGCATTCCGACATCTTAATAAGGAATCGTTCAGGACCCTGTACACTGTGTAAGTTAGGCCCATATTGAAGTATGCAGCACCAGTTTGGAACCCACACCTAGCCAAGCACGTAATGAAATTAGAGAAAGTGCAAAGGTTTGCAACAAGACTAGTCCCGGAGCTAAGGGGTATGACCTATGAGGAGAGGTTAAGAGAAATCGACCTGACAACACTGGAGGACAGGAGAGATAGGGAGGACATGATAACGACATATAAAAAACTGAGAGGAATTGACAAGGTGGACAGAGAAAGAATGTTCCAGAGATGGGACACAGCAACAAGGGGTCACAGTTGGAAGTTGAAGACTCAGATGAATCACATGGATGTTAGGAAGTATTTCTTCAGTCACAGAGTAGTCAGGAAGTGGAATAGTTTGGGAAGCGATGTATTGGAGGCAGGATCCATTCATAGCTTTAAGAAGATGTATGATAAAGCTCATGGAGCGGGAAGAGTGACCCAGTAGCGGCCAGTGAAGAGGCGGGGCCAGGAGCTATGACTCGACCCCTGCAACCACAACTAGGCGAGTACAACTAGGTGAGTACACACACACACACCAAGCCCCTATCCTAAATAAACAGAAACCACCCTCACACACGAACACCCATATATATACACACACACACACACACAGGCTCACTCTCTCTCTCACTCTCTCACACACTCACTCTCATACACTCACACTCTCTCACACACACACTCTCTCACACTCTCTCTCTCTCTCTCAGTATAGTTATAGAAGGTATAACTATACAGTGGTACCTCGACTTACGAGCAGCTCCCAACTCGAACAATTACAGTGGACCCCCGCGTTTCGTAAAAACTTCACTCCTGAAGTCTGCTCAAGTGCCATTACCGAACGAATTTACTCCCTTAAGGAAAAATTTCACGTAGGTTAGTCTATTTCAGACCCCCAAAAATACACTTCCACAAGAACTTACAAAATTATACTTACATAATTGCACGATTTCCGGGGTATTCGTTAACCGAGGGTCCACTGTATGTAAGTGTATTTCTGTAAGTGCTTTTGTAAGTGTAATTTTGGGGGTCTGAACAGATTAATCTAATTTACATTATTCCTTATGGGAACAAATTCGTTTGGTATCGGCACTCAAACAGCATTCTGAAATGAATTAAGCTCGTAACTCAAGGTACCACTGTACTGACATTATGGATAAAAGGACACAAATACATACATGTGTTTGTGTCTCTTCAGCCTTAATTTTTTATATAAAATTTACCTATATTCTGGAGCTGCAGCGATGAATACATAAGCCAAATTTCCAGCACCAACAAATAATATTGGAAGACACAGTAGGAAGTAGATACGTTTTTGATAGGATCCAAAGTCCCCTATCTCTTTAAAAACATCATCAATATTCACTGCCATTGCACTGAACTGGAGATATCTATAAATAAAATAATAATAATAATAGTAGTGCAATATAATAACATAAATTTGCTCGCTACAACATATCGCCATAATTTTGGCAACATTTTATACTTAATAATAATAATAATACTTTATTTAGACATGGTACAATGATACATGGTTGGGTAGACAAGATACATAGGTATTAATGAGATGTACATGCCAAAAGCCCCTAATATGCTGTGCAATGCGGGCATTCTTAGGACTACAGTGGACCCTCGCTATTTGAACACTCCAAAACTCACCCTTTTATGTAAGTTTATTATTGTAAGTGCTTTTATAAGTGTATTTTTGGGGGTCTGAAATGGACTAATCTAATTTACATCATTCCTTATGGGAATACAGTGGATCCTCGATTAACGAAATTAATCCGGTCCAGGAGCTATTACTTAATCTGAATCTTTCGTTATCTGAAACCTTATTTCCCATAAGAAATAATGTAAATACAATTAATTCGTTCCACAAAAAAATAATCACTCAAAATAAAAAAAAATAACATTTACTTACCTTTATTGAAGAGACTTGCAGGCATCTGGAAGATATAGATGATGATTGGAAGGACTTCAGGTAACAAGTCCCTCTCTGGGGTTACTTCCCTTCTTGGTCTTTTAATGCCACTAGGACCAGCTTGAGAGTCACTAGACCCCTGCCTGGTAAAGTAACTGTCCACAGTAGATAGTAGATGGATTTTTCTTGTACATCTTTTCAAGATCACTCAGACGTACACCACTCTCATATTTTTCTATGATTTCCTTCTTCAGTTCGATGGTGTTCCTCACTCTCTTTACCACAGGGGTGCCACTAGGAAGCTTCTTTGGACCCATGGTGACTTATTTCACAGTGGCAATAACTAAACCACCAAAAAAGACACCAAATATATTGTGAATCTTTGAAAGAGCGCGCTAGGTAATGTTCTCTCAATGGTAAACAACGCTTCACTGGCGTCCTGCGCTTGCGCGGAGCAGGCGGACACGTCTAATACCTTTCGGTAACCGAGGAATTTTTCGCTAACCGATTACGTAAAAAGCTTTCGGTTTCTGAAGCTTTCGTTAACCGAGGGTCCACTGTATATTTGTTTGGTAACAGCACTTGAACAGCATTCTGGAATGAGGGTGAGTTTTGGAGTGTTCGAATAGCGAGGGTCCACTGTACTTAATTGTAGACTACATGGTAAAAAGTTATGGTTGATAATTTATAAAATAAGTATAATTGTGTATCTAAGTTATAAAGTTTGAATATAAGTTGAACATATCAATTAATTGTAGCAATGCAACTAATTGAGTGAGATAACAATTTAAAACAATTAATTGCATTGCAGTTACAGTTTACGTGGTCATTATAATGTAAATGTTATGGAAACAGTTAGCTTAGTATGTATTATTCATAACAGGTTTTTACATTTAAGTGATTAGTCAGGTTTTTACATTTAAGTGATTATTCTACTTTGTACAATATATAAAATGAAAATTAATTTAAAAGACAATGCAGACTTACAGTGGTCAACTAGATTTTTAATATACATACAGTGGTACCTCGAGTTACGATATTTTTCCGTTCGAGAATGCTGTTCAAGTGCCATTACCAAACGAATTTATCCCCATAAGGAATAATGTAAAATAGACTAGTCCTTTTACACCCCCAAAAATATACTTACAAAAGCATTTAAAAAAATAAACTTACATAAAAGGGCGATTTTGGGGACCATCGTAACTCGAGGTACCACTGTTTACTGTATTCAAAGGATAGCTCAAAACACAAAAGGTGGCCTCGTGGCAAAAACTCTTGCTTCACACTGTGAGGGTCCGGGTTTGATTCCCGGCAAAGGGGTGGAAACATTGGACGCGTTTCCTTACACCGGTTGTCTATGTTCACCCATCAGTAAAATGGGTACCTGGGTGTTAGTTGACTGGTGTGGATCACATCCTGGGACAAAACTGACCTAATTTGTCTGAAATGCTCTGCATAACAAGTGGCTTTCTATATTTGTAGTAGTATGTCACTGAAGTCAGCTAGGCCTGTATACATTGTATGTACATGTACTTGTAGTAAATAAAGATATTATTATTATATTATTATTAAAGACACACTATTATACTACATTAACAAATTTGCCTACATACAAACAGGCTAAAGCCTGATACTACAGGTATCTATGCCATCCCAGGTTACACAGCCATTCACAACTGTAGGACAGACCAGCGAGGGGGTGGAACAGCAATATATTATACAGATCAACTCGATTGTATCGAGAATTCTTGTACAAGGGATGAACATGGAGAATATATTATAGCTAAATTTAAATCAAAAGACCTGCAAAAACCCCTCACAGTGATAAACATCTACAGATTACCACAGTCAAACATCCGCCACTTTAGTGAAAAACTAGGAAACCTGATAATCGATTCACGCCTTAACAAAGATCATTTGCTGCTCACAGGAGATTTCAACATAAATCTCCTACATGACCAAGACCCGCAGGTAACTGAATTCACAAACACTATGAGCAACTGCTTATTACTACCAACAATATCAAAACCTACAAGAATCTCTGATAATAGTACCTCGTTACTAGACCACATCTGGACTAACACAATATCTCCTCAAAAATCAGGCATAATCACAGAAAACACCACAGACCACTACCCTACCTTTCTCATAACTAACCTAGGCATTCTGCCCCAAGAAATTGCAAAAGTTACCTTCAGACTACATAATGAGTCTGCTGTTAATAATTTTATATCAGCTATGACGAACATTGACTGGCTTAACGAATTGGAAACACACTCAGATATTAATGAATGCATCAAGAACTTTCTTAAAAAACACATAACCTCTATAACAGACATTGCCCGAAAAAACTAAACAGATCACAGCTAAGAGACTTAACAATCCCTGGCTAACACCCAGCATCCTTAAATCCATAAATAAGAGGCACCAATATGAAAAACAATATAGAAGGGGTCTAATAACCAGAGAACAATCCAAACGCTACTCATCAATCCTTACTAGCCTGATAAGAAGGTCCAAAAATTGTATTATGAGAACAGACTCCAGACCGTAAAAGGTGATATGAAAAGACCTGGAAAACCCTATCTACAATTCTAGGAAATAAAAAGATATCCACGAACAATACCATCAAATTATCAAAAACAGACGAACCCCTACTCTCACCAATTGAGACAGCAAACAGACTTAATGTTTTCTTCTCCACCATAGGAAAGAATCTAGCGAGTAGGATCCCAAGCTCGAACACTCGTCCAACAGACTACCTCACCAACACCTACCCAGATACACTATTCCTAGCTCCTACCAACTCAATTGAAGTCTCACACATAATCAACACCCTTAAAAACAAAGCAGGAGACATAAACAGCTTACCACCCTTTATGTAAAAAAAAGCTACACATGTACTGTCACCAATTATAGCAGCATTATTCAATAAATCCATTGAATCTTCAACCTTCCCATCAATTCTCAAAATAGCTAGGGTCACCCGATCCACAAAGGAGGTGACCAAACTGACTTGAACAATTACAGACCAATCTCAAATTTACCACTGCTTTCTAAAATCTTCGAAAAATTAATTCATAAACAGATCTATTCCTACCTCGTCTCACACAATGTACTAAACCCTGTCAATTTGGATTCAGGACCAACAAGAGCACAAACGATGCTATAACACACATGTTAGAGTTAATATACACCGCACTTGAGAAGAAAGAGGTTCCGCTGGGAATCTTCATAGACCTACGCAAAGCATTTGATACAGTCGACCATGATTTATTGCTCACAAAACTAGCGCACTATGGTATTAGGGGCACCCCTCAACTACCTAAAGTCGTACCTTAGCAACAGAAGTCAGTACGTGAACACAAATGGAGAGAACTCTTCCACACAACAAATTACAGTCGGTGTCCTCAAGGTAGTGTCCTGGGGCCACTCCTATTCCTCATTTACATAAATGACCTACCGAATGCATCACAACTACTCAAACCCATTTTGTTTGCAGATGACACAACATATGTCTTCTCTCACCCAAATCCAGTCGTACTAGCCAACACAGTTAATGCCGAATTACAGAAAATATCAACATGGATGATGACAAATAAGCTTACTCTCAATACGGACAAGACCTACTACATTCAGTTTGGAAACAAAGCTACAAATGTTCCACTTAACATAACGCTAAATGGTTCACCCATCACAAGGCTCACAGAGGGAAAATTCCTAGGAATCCACCTTGACAGTAGTCTTAAATTCCAAACACACATACAACAAATTTCCAAGAAAATCTCAAGGACAGTAGGTATATTATCTAAGATACGCTATTATGTGCCTCAACCAGCTCTCATTGCACTATATCATTCTCTTATCTACCCTTATCTCACCTATGGAATCTGTGCATGGGGCTCAACAACATTAAATCACCTTAGACCACTCATAACCCAGCAAAAGGCTGCAGTCAGGATGATAACAAATTCCCACTCTAGACAGCATACTCCACCTATATTCAGAACCTTAAAACTACTCACCATAAAAAATATTCATACCTATTCATGTGCCTTCTACATACATAAAACTCTACATGCTAATATTAACCCTGCGCTCAGAATTCTCCTCAACAACTTTAATAGGTCCCACGAACATGACACAAGACACAGATCACTATTTGACATACCCGAGTCCATACTAACCAATGTAAAAATTCTATGCACATAAAGGGCCCCAAAATCTGGAATTCATTACCAGTAAATATCAAGTTAACCTTGTCGGAAAATCAATTCAAGACTCTTCTCAAAAGTCACCTACTCACCCTATACTAAATACTCATACTGTAACAAACTTCCAAACCCAATATTATTTTACTTAAGAAGATCTCATTTTGATATGTTCATCCTCCTTAACACTTGTTGCAATCTCATATCATCATATTGTCATTTAAAATCTTATAGTATCATCATTTTCTTAATTTGAAATAAAATATATACCTAGATGAAACTCTAAAAACTATTTCTAGTATTGTTATTATACTAGTATAGCATCAACATACTGTAATTTGAAATAAATTCTACAACTAGATTAAACTCAACCAATTTCTCTTGTATTGTCTTTAAATAGTATGTATAACCATTTAATAATTTAAATAATATAGAACTAGAATAAACTCAATCAATTTCTTTAGCATTAAGTACTTAGTGAATAAGTCTCTAGAATAAACTGCCCCTAATGCCATGGCATGCCAGTGGCTCTCCTTGCATTACAGTTTTATAATTGTATTATATTTGTAACTACCAATAACATTGTACACTTGTAACATGCATTGAAATAAAAATTATTATTATTATTATTATTATTATTATATAAGACATTCTGAAGAGGTAAACTGAAATATATTTAATGTGAATAGTTACACTATTTTACACATAAAATGGTCAAATCTTCACGTACACACTTTAACTTCACCCTACGTCATCATCAAATTAGGAGGCGCCATTATTGAGCATTTGAAGTTATGCCACTTCGAATTTTGGAAGTTATCCAAGCTATTCCAAGATACTGGGAATGAGTTCAACAACTCTGGTTAAAGGGTGCATGAACATGCCAGTTGTTCCAAGAATCTGACCCTCATTAGTTATGAGTAAAATAAAATATGTCGAAAGAAAAAAAAAACTATTAACTATTAAATGTAACCTTCAAGAATACCTAATAAGGCAGACAGTACCCAATGATGCACTGATGCCATAAAGGAAATTGAAAAAAAAAAAAACTTCTTCTCTTATGCCAAATCTAAGGAAAAACAACATCTAGTATTGGGCCTCTGCTTAGGCGAGATGGGACATACGCAGATGACAGCAAAGAAATGAATGAGATACTAAAGTTCCATTACGACTGAGTGTTCAGCAAGCAATTACCCAGACTAAGGGTCGACAAACTTAATGAATTCTTTATGAACGAAACCCAAAATTTGGTCATCTCAAAAATCTTGAATATTATCCTAACTCCACAAGACTTTGAAAAGGCAATAAATGACATACCCATGCACTCTGCCCCAGGCCCAGACTCATGGAACTCCATGTTCATCAAGAATTGCGAGAAGCCCCTATTGCGTGCCTTCAGCATTCTATGGAGAGGGAGCATGGACACAGGGGTCATCCCACACACACTAAAAACAACAGACATTGCCCCACTCCACAAAGGTGGCAGTAAAGCAATTGCAAAGAACTACAGACCAATTTGACTAACATCACATATCATAAAAATCTTTGAAAGGGTTCTAGGAAGCAAGAGAGCCAACCACCTAGATACCCATCAATTACACAACCCAGGGCAACATGGGTTTAGAGCAGGTCGCTCCTGCCTGTCCCAGCTACTGGACCACTATGACAAGGTCCTGGATGCTATAGAAGATAAACAAAATGCAGATGTTGCATACACAGACTTTCCAAAAGCCTTCGACAAGTGCGACCACGGTGTAATAGCGCACAAAATCTGCGATAAAGGAATAACAAGAAAAGTTAGAAGATGGATCTATAACTTCCTAACAAATATGACAGTGTCCTCCATTGAAGACACCACAAGACTCCAAGAGGTGTCGTCGTGTCTTCAAATGGGCCACTCAAAACAATATGAAGTTCAATGAAGAGAAATTTCAACTACGTACTCAGATATGGAAAACTTAAGCAAATTAAAAATGTATCAGGGTATATGTACAACAAATTCTAACCATACAATAGAGTGAAAAAGTAATGTGAAGGACCTGGGAGTGATAATGTCAGAGGATCTCGCCTTCAAAGACCACAAAACTAGGGACGCCAAGCCCATGATAATTATATTCAAATCGCTTGTTCTCTCTAGGCTGGAATACTGCTGTACACAAATTGCCCCCTTCAAGGCACTCGAAATTGCTGACCTGGAGAGTGTACAAAGAACTTTCACAGCACACATAAGTACGATAAGGTAGGTAATGTACAAATGATACAATTTTAAAAGTATGACTTATTATTTCAAACTGATTCAATGATCACGAGTTTTATGGAGTGACTGAATAGAGATGAATATACACAAAGTTAAGACAAGATAAGATTTTGTTCGGATTTTTAACCCTGGAGGGTTAGTGATCCAGGATAACCAAAGAAAGGCAGTGCGTCATTTAGGGACTGTCTGTGCCGTGGAGTTCGACCGCGAGGCAGCTGTCAGGTGTGCCACAGGCAGTGTGGACTCATTTCATCAAGCTTCAACATCCGTGCACACGGTGGGTGCCTGGGCACCCGGAGGGCTCCAGGTGGGAACAACCAACAGCCCCTCCTAGCAGACAGAATGCCTGGGATCTGCAATCAACTTGGCGTCCACCAGGACATTGACACGTCCCCAGGGCAGCTCTCCCTCAGGCTGCTAGAGAAGTCGCTGACCTCTTGGGCCTCTTGGGGAGGGTCGATGGTGCTCCTGCAAGCAGCAGATCCTGGTGCAACCTGCTGCTGTTTACAATGGCTGTCTGGCTGTTCTGTTGGGGGCAATGGATGCATTCCCTAGAATGTTTGTTCCTCATTACTCTGTAATTTGTTCATAATTGTAACTATGTATGATGTGATTATGATTCATTACATTTGTAACTGTCATGATTGTGACCAGCTCTACCTGGAGCTCATTACCTTTGTAACTTGTCATGATTGTGACCAGCTCTACCTGGAGCTCATTACCTTTGTAACTTGTCATGATTGTGACCAGCTCTACCTGGAGCTCATTACCTTTGTAACTTGTCATGATTGTGACCAGCTCTACCTGGAGCTCATTATCTTTGTAACTTGCCATGAGTGTGACCAGCTCTACCTGGAGCTCATTACCTTTGAAACTTGGTCATAACTGTGACCAGATCTAGTTCATTACCGCTGTAACTTGTTCAGCTATCAAAACTTTGGAGTCCAGTCTCTGGACCCATTATGTACCTCTGTAATCTTTTGACTACCACCCACAGGATGGGTATGGGGTACATAATAAAGATATTAAACTAACTGTCTTATTTCCATTAGGGTCCTTAAATCTTGTCTCCCAGGATGCGACCCACGCCAGTTAACTAACACCCTGGTATCTACTTGCTTGCAAGGTGAACGGAATAATATGTATAAGGAAACATGTCCAATGTTTCCACCCTTGCCAGGGATCGAACCATAGACATTGTGTTTGAGGCGAGAGCGTTGCCTACCAGGCCACGGAAGAAATATGTAAGCCTAAAATAATGCCCGCAATGCACAGCATATTAGGGGCTTTTGGCATGTACATCTCATTAATAACTATATTTCTTGTCTACCATGTATCATTGTACCATATCTCAATAAAGTACGTATTATTATTATTATTATTATTATTAAGAATGACTAACAAAAAAGTAATAACACGATTGCAAACAAACAACGGTAAGGATGGGGCTGCAAACAAGTGTTTGCTTGCAGCAAAATTCATCTCAATGCATTTCAAGCCCTACCTCTTTAGTGTCCAGGGTTGAGGAAGTGAACAAATTTTCGTAGAAAGAAGAAAAAAAAGTGTACCGGAAGGTGTCTTTGTTGAGGGTTTATAGGGCCACCACAGCTGACACTGTATTGAACACTGTTTTTTCCTGTATACGGGAGATCTGGGCTGTAATTCTGCATAAGTTAGTAAATGGCTTTCTCCAACGGCAGTATAAATCATCAGAAAAGGAATAATAGGAACTGATGTATGAACAAGTGAATCAGAATGGAAACAAACTAAACGTTGCTCGATTCCAGAAAGGTATCCCCAGTACTGTATAACCCCAACCTCCTGTAAATCAATGCATGCTATAAGATATTGGGAAGGGCAGGAGACAGAAGCTGCTAGTTAAACACAAGACAGCTGTAGGTCTAATTAGGTCTAAGGGAGGGGTCCCGATCATATGTAGCATTTTGCCTAGCCTAGAAGAGTGGGCTATGGATGAATGTCTAGGGCAATTGATGGCTAGACAGGTACTGCAAAGAACTTACAAATCCCATTCATTGATAAATGGGACAATTTATATGGCAAACATGACCACTATGACAAGGTCCTGGATGCTCTAGAAGATAAACAAAACGCAGATGTAGTATACACAGAGTTTGCAAAAGCCTTTGACAAGTGTGACCATGGTGTACTAGCGCACAAAATGCGTGATGAAGGAATAACATTAAAAGTTGGTAGATGGATCTATTATGGAGAGGGAGCATAGACACTGGGATCGTCCCGCAACTACTAAAAACAACAGACATAGCCCCGCTCCACAAAGGGGGCAGTAAAGCAATAGCAAAGAACTACAGACCAATTGCGCTAACGTCCCATATCATAAAAATCTTTGAAAGGGTTCTAAGAAGCAAGATCGCCACCCATCTTGATACCCATCAATTGCACAACCCAGGACAGCATGGGTTTAGAGC
The DNA here is from genome assembly GCA_009830355.1 of Cherax destructor. Lineage (NCBI taxonomy): Eukaryota > Metazoa > Arthropoda > Malacostraca > Decapoda > Parastacidae > Cherax > Cherax destructor. The sequence continues at coordinate 4,627 of WNWK01033373.1, read as the reverse complement.
AGGCCGCTCCTGTCTGTCCCAACTACTGGACCACTACGACAAGGTCCTGGATGCTCTAGAAGATAAACAGAATGCAGATGTTATATACACAGATTTTGCAAAAGCCTTTGACAAGTGTGACCATGGTGTAATAGCACACAAAATGCGTGATAAAGGAATAACAGGAAAAGTTGGTAGATGGATCTATAATTTCCTAACACGTAGAACACAAAGAGTAGTAGTCAACAGAGTAAAGTCTGAGGCAGCTACTGTGAAAAGCTCTGTTCCACAAGGCACAGTACTTGCTCCCATCCTATTCCTCATCCTCATATCAGACATTGACAGGGATATAAGCCACAGTGCTGTGTCTTCCTTTGCAGATGACACCCGAATCTGTATGACAGTGTCCACCGTTGAAGACACTGCAAGACTCCAAGCAGACATAAACCAAATCTTTAAATGGTCTGCAGAAAACAATATGAAGTTCAATAATGAGAAATTTCAATTACTCAGATACGGAAAACGTGAAGAAATTAAAATCTCATCAGAGTACAAAACTAATTCCAACCACACAATAGAGCGAAAAACTAATGCCAAAGACCTGGGAGTGATCATGTCAGAGGATCTCACCTTCAAGGACCATAACAATGTAGCAATTGCATCTGCTCGAAAAATGACAGGATGGATAATGAGAACCTTCAAAACCAGGGATGCCAAGCCCATGTTGACACTTTACAGATCGCTTGTTCTATCTAGGCTGGAATATTGCTGCACACTAACTGCACCTTTCAAGGCGGGTGAAATTGCTGACCTTGAAAATGTGCAGAGAACCTTCACCGCACGCATAAGTGCGATAAACCACCTCAACTACTGGGAACGCTTGAAGTTCCTAAACCTGTACTCTCTAGAACGCAGGCGGGAAGATACATTATTATATACACATGGAAAATTCTCGAGGGCTTAGTACCAAATTTGCACACAAAAATCACTCCGTACGAAAGCAAAAGACTCGGCAGGCGATGTAACATCCCCCAATGAAGAGCAGGGGTGACACTAGCACGTTGAGGGACAACACAAAAAGTGTGAGGGGCCCAAGATTGTTCAACTGCCTCCCAGCATACATCAGGGGGATTACCAACAAGCCCCTGGCTGTCTTCAAGCAGGCACTGGACAGGCACCTCAAGTCGGTACCTGATCAGCCGGTCTGTGGTTCGTACGTTGGACTGCGTGCGGCCAGCAGTAACAGCCTGGTTGATCAGGCTCTGGTCCAACAGGAGGCCTGGTCACAGACCGGGCCGCGGGGGCGTTGACCCCTGGAATTCTCTCCAGGTAGACTCCAGGTAGATAATTTCTTACAAATAGAACACAAAGAGTAGTAGTACACAGAGTAAAGTCTGAGGCGGCTATTGTGAAAAGCTCTGTTCCACAAGGCACAGTACTCGCTCCTATCCTGTTACTCATCCTCATATCTGACAGAGGCAGGGATGTAAGCCACAGCACCGTGTCTTCCTTTGAAGGTGACACCCGAATTTGCATGACAGTGACCTCCATTGAAGACACTGCAAGGAAAATGACAGGATGGATAATGAGAACCTTCAAAACTAGGGATGCCAAGCGCATGATGACACTCTTCAGGTCGCTTGTTCTAACTAGGAGTTTACCTGGAGAGTTCCGGGGTCAACGCCCCCGCGGCCCGATCTGTGACCAGGCCTCATGGTGGATCAGAGCCTGATCAACCAGGCAAATTGCCGCACTGCGTGCGGCCGCTGAACCTTTCAAGGAGGTGAAATTTCTGACCTAGAAAATGTACAGAGAACCTTCCGGCACACAAGTGCGATAAAACACCAATTACCGGGAACGTTTGAAGTTACTCAACCTGCACTCCTAGAACGCAGGCGGGAGAGATACATGATTAGTACCAAATTTGCACACGAAAATCCTCCCTATGAAAGCAAAAGACTCAGCAGACGATGCAACATCCCCCGATGAAAAGCAGGGTGCCACCAGCACGATAAGAACAACACAATAAGTGTCAGGGGCCCAAGATTGTTCAACTGCCTCCCAGCATACAAAAGGGGATTACGAATAGACCTCTGGCTGTCTTCAAAAAAGGCTTTGGACAGGCACCTAAAGTCAGTACCTGACCAGCTGGGCTGTGGTTCCTACGTCAGTTTGCGTGCGGCCTGGTTGATCAGGCCCTGATCCACCATGAAGCCTGGTCACAGACCGGGCCGCGGGGGCGTTGACTCCCGAAACCCTTTTCAGGTATACTTCAGGTATACGGCTGTTGTTGAGTTGTCTAGGACTGTACACTGGAAAATTTTCTCCATCCAATGACTGGCGAAACATTTCAGAATAACGATACTCAAATGTTGCACACGTGTCTCATTTTATCAGCTTGTATGTTTTCTAAAACCATTTATTCATAAAGCTGTGTGGATCCTGCCTCATCACTACTGTCCAGGTCGTTCCACTTGGAGCCCTCCAAATCATCAATTCGTTATGTACTAACACCATTTTAAAAGTCATAATCCTTCCCAACAGCCAAGTTTCCTCGAGCATCTCCAAAGTATCTGCACAAGCCATCCAACCAGCATATCAATTAAAGACCTAACCAGTACGAAAGTGAAGAATCTTGAACCTTTCAATGCAGTTTACATAATCCCTTGCGGAGGCTGCAACAAGGTGAAACAGCACGTACTCTACAAACACGTCTCAATAAACACATCAGTGCATGCAGAAACGACAACGTGAATAAAGCACGTGCACAGCACAAGAACTCCACCAACCATTTAATGAGATTCTGTGACACCCGCTTAGTGATCAAAGAAGCAAATTTCCGCAGACGAAAATGCATTGAATCATCTGTAATCGCCACTTCAGACACCATTAAGGTAAAGGAGCCTGCAGTAAACGAAGATATTTAAGGCTGGTCAAGAGATTGACCAGGTCTACTATAATCCTGGGAGCGTTAATTTTTAGGCCTTTTATCTACATGAAATTTTTGAACAGATTGAGTCGTACACGTAGAATGTCAAAGAAATACTTGTTCCTTGTATTGCGTTCATGTGTTCTGTTGAAGTTCTCCAGATATAATTTTTACGACATATAGCCGCGAGTTCAATCTCCACCCGTACCGTGGTTTGTTTGCAATCGAGTCATTACGATTTCGTGAGTCAGTTAAAATTTAAGTCAGTGCTAGTAATGAATGTCCAGTAGACTTAACGTGCACAGTAGAAAGTGTGAATATTGTGTAGGTTTGGTAATTTAAACTTTTAAATAAGAGGTGTGTATGTGTGTATTGACTGGAACCTGAATGGATAATAATTCTGAGAGTGATTTTTACTGTGTAACAACAGGTTTAAGGTGATTATGGTGTTGATCCCAATGCGCAGACACCATGGTGAGGATTGGACAGATGAAAGAGTACAAGGTGAACAGGGATGTTTGGGGTACATAATAGCGTATTTTGAAAGAATGCCCACTGCTTTGGAAGTTTTATTAGAAGTGTTCTGAATGTGAGTGTTGAATTTTGGTTTACTGTCCAGGTGTATTCCCAAGAATTTACTCTCTCCCTACTTATCATTTGGTGTTAATCTATGTTAATTTATCTATGTTAAAAGAACATCTTTTTTCTTTATTCCCAAACATTATGTAAAAATCTTATATAAAGGTCTTGTTAGTACTAGTGAGTTTGTTAGGGTGTGACACAAATATATATTTTGCGAGTTTAGCATGATGAGTGTTGAGTGTGGCCGGGTGAGGATTTTAGTTAGTTTTTTGTTAGTTTTTAAAATCTTTATTATGCACACCATACCCATGGTGTGGGCGGTGTCACACCATACCCATGGTGTGGGCGTTGTTTGATTGTTTGATATCTTTATTATGCCCCATACCCATCCTGTGGGCGGTAGTCAAAGATTACAAAAGGGACATAATGGGTCCAGGGACTGGACCTCAAAGTTTGATAGCTGAGCAAGTTACAAAGGTAATGAACTCAGATGGTCACAATCATGACAAGTTACAAAGGTATTTGCAGATTACAGAGGTATATATAGGGTCCAGAAAGTCAAAGATTAGGGTACATAATGGGTCCAGGGATGGGCCCCAAAGTTATGATAGCTGAACTATTCAAAGGAATCCCAGGAGATCGGTCAAATCTGGGTTACAAAGGAAGCCACCACACGTCTTTTATGGTTCAATCATGAACAAAAAAAAAAATGTGCCGGGGGGTCTTGGGGAAAATAGGAGGTCAAAATACTGTGAGCGTGGGGATCTACCTAAAAAAACCCCGTTGGTTTTTAAGTGGCAGGCCTTCCTTCCGCCTCCTCCCCCCTTCCTCGATTTGGAACTCAGCCATTCGCCTCTTTTACTTATGGTCTGAGGCGGTTTTCCCCCACATAAGTGGCTGGGTGCCCCGTCAACCTCCTGCCGGCCCTACGTTTTCCCAGGCAAACTAAGACCCCCGTTATAATATTCCTGCCATACCAGTGTTTTCATGCATCGAGAAAAAAAAACCTCAAAAAAAGCAAACCTTCCTAGTGACTTAGAAGAACAATTTAACGAGCATTAGTTTGGGCACCTTTTGGACCAGAGACGGCTTTTTTTTAATGGGATATGCCGAGGGTTTACCTACAAACATAGTAAG
>WNWK01033372.1:0-21205 GCA_009830355.1 Cherax destructor | reverse complement strand
AGACTTCAAGACAACTGCAAGGGATAACAAGAGAGAGAGAAAGACTATCTGGTACTGAAGACAAGAAGACTTCAAAAGAACCGCTTCTAATTCTCAAAAGTGATCAGGTTCCAAGGACCAATTTTTTAATAAATATGTTCCAGTCCGTGTCCGTGGTTCGATCCCTGGTACAGGTGGAAACACTGGGGCGTGTTTCCTTAAAACACTTGCTGTCCCTTCTCACCTAGCAATAAGTAGGTACCTGGGTGTTAGTCGACCGGCGAGGGTCGCATCCTAGTGGACAAAATTAACCTTAGTTGGGGGAAATGCTCTGCATAACCAGTGGCTTCCTATTTATTATGTCTCTGATGTCAGCTATGGTCTTTATAAGTTGTATCATGTACGTACTTGTAGAAATAATAATAATAATAATAATAATAATAATAATAATAATAATAATAATAATAATAATAATTATAATAATAATAATAATAATAATAATGTTTACTCACTTTCCCTGAGAACACAGACTTCATAATACTGACAAGGGAACAAATTAAAAAAAAATTGTATTTCCTTAATACAAAATTGTATTTCCTCAATACAACGTTGTATTTCCTTATTACAATGTTGTATTTCTTTTCCCAACTTTATTCTTGCCGAGAGAGAGACGACAGAAGATAACCAAGACAAAATAACAACCACGTTATCTTGTTTTCATGTGTTGAGTCAGGATTTGTCGCCCTTGTAGTGATGGGAGAAAGTGAGTGAGAGAGAGTGAGAGGGGAAGAGTGAGAAGGTGAGAGAGAGAGAGAGGGGGGGGGAAAGGGAAGGGAATGAGCACTTTTAATAAAGGCTAAGAGACTGAATACCATCAATCAAGGCTAAGAAACTGGACACCTTCAGTCAAAACTGAGGGACTGATCACCCCATAATTACCCTTTCACTTCTTCCACTATCTACATTATAAATGTCACTTTTCTACCTACTCATTCTATGTTGGATTTATCACTGTAACTCACTATCCCCCCATCCCCTATAAATTTCTTCATTTATCTTCTCTCATTCAACATTCATTACATCCCTCGACTTCTTTTCCACCTTCCCTTTCCTCCATTCAATATTTCTTCAATGATTCATCATCTTCCATTATATTATCTCATATTTTGGATCCTCTTTCGTCATGCACAGATAAAATATTTCCTTCCTTCACTTTCTATTTACATTTTCTCTTCTACTCTCTCTTATCCCATTTTTTCCCCTTGTCATTGCTTCGTTTCCCTCTAGTTGCGGAATTATCTGCCTGTCCTAAGTATTCAATTTCTGCCTCTGTGTCCATCTCTTTGCTAGCCTTGAGTTACATAGTTGAATTTAGAGGCTGTTATCCTACCTCAGCCGCTCCAAAGATGACATCCACGGCTCCTTCTCCAGTGCTCCAGTGCCCTCTTCTCCAGTGTCCCAGTGCCCTCTTCTCCAGTGCCCACTCCTCCAGATTTATTACCTTGTCTTTTGTATATAGTCTTCCATTAAGTCATTGAATTTGTATTGAAAAAGCCACTGAATGCCGATACGTCTACAAATGAAGATACCCAGATGTTGCACATGTGTCTAATTCTACACACTGGGTACACCAACAGTCAACTGAATCAAAATGCTGCATGTGGAGCATCTCGGCAGCTAGCTGGAACCATGCATCAGCCTCCTCAAATAGACTTTGAAGCAGTAGATAAACAGTCAAAGAAAGAGGCATTCAGAGCAGGCAAAGAGACGTACAATGGACAGGTTTTCTTTAGTGGAGACTTGTAGACCAGGACCCACAGACCTCCAGCACTAGTTGTAGACCAGGACCCACAGACCTCCAGCACTAGTTGTAGACCAGGAGACACAGACCTCCAGCACTAGTTGTAGACCAGGACCCACAGACCTCCAGCACTAGTTGTTGACCAGGACCCACAGACCTCCAGCACTAGTTGTAGACCAGGACCCACAGACCTCCAGCACTAGTTGTAGACCAGGACCCACAGACCTCCAGCACTAGTTGTAGACCAGGACCCCACAGACCTCCAGCACTAGTTGTTGACCAGGACCCACAGACCTCCAGCACTAGTTGTAGACCAGGAGACACAGACCTCCAGCACTAGTTGTAGACCAGGAGACACAGACCTCCAGCACTAGTTGTAGACCAGGAGACACAGACCTCCAGCACTAGTTGTAGACCAGGAGACACAGACCTCCAGCACTAGTTGTAGACCAGGACCCACAGACCTCCAGCACTAGTTGTAGACCAGTGTAAACAGCCTACCCTGAGGCTGTTTCAAACTGCGCGGCACTATGGTGCTGCCCTCTATAGGCCTATCAAGGTCGGGCTGGTCAGCCATGCTTCTCTCTCACTAACACGGCCTACCTCACTGAAGCAGCATCTCCTCCTACGAACTGGCTCCCGGTCCCCTCGCACTCTGTCCCCGTGTATTCCTACACCTTGCCATTAATAAACTGAGTCTAGTCATCGGCCGTATCTCTGCACCTACGCTACCATTCTACTGCCCAAAGTAAGCAGCCAAGAAGTTAGACTTAACAGTGGTGACAGCAGTGGTTCACGGCAGAGTGTAGTGTAGGGGACCCACCGCCCAGTCGATCATCCGACCAAGCCAGTCATATCCAGGTCATCTGCTGGCTTATCGCATCATCCGTAGCTCCCAGCGTCTGGTGGGTGCCTGAGTCAGAGCATCGTCCACGATTTTTCCACAAAATCGCGACATAAGAGCGTCATCTCCAGCTCCCCAGCCTGAAGCAGTCACGTGTGTGTTCATCTCCTATTCTACAACTCTCCAGGATTCTCCTACACCCTTCTGCATCCAGCAGCGTCTCGACGCCCTTCCTACAGCTACAAGAGGCGCGAGGTGAGGTCGTTTTGAGGTGTGGTGGTGGTGCGTCCACGAGTGTCTACCTCAGGGCGCCACTGCCTGCCTATCTCCACCACAACCACCTGCTCTCACTCCTTGCTACGTTTCTACGCTCCCTCTACCCAGCTCGTCGCCTGTGTGTTGTTTTCTCCGAGTTCTTAAAGAAGCCAGCCCTGGCTTGACCACGTGGGAACCCATCGTGCTTGTCCCAAGCCAAGCCAAGTGTTCCCAGCAACTAGTCCCTGCGTCCTTCATCTTCACCCTTCCTCCAGCTTCAGCAGTGATTTAATTTTAGTGTTGTTATTTTCACCAGTATCTCAACATTCCCACACCCCCATTGAAAACTGTAAAGTAACATCTTAGTAATTGTTGCAGTCTCTTGCAGTACTTCTGGCCTTCTGAAAAAGTCCTTTTCTGTAGTAATTTCCCCGTGTCCGTCTGCGCTTCCTAAGCCACGGTCAGCAACGCTCTCAGACGCTATTCCAGATGTTCAGTGTACATTGAACTCTTCCCTCAACAGCTCGATTGGCGAGACACCCCATTTTGCCTTGTACGGCTATGATAAGCGTTTACCGTACGAAATCCTGTTTGCTCCGCCTAGCCCAATCTATGACGCCGATAACACCGGTATAGTTAAGATGCGGACCACACAGCTTGTTTTCCAGCGAGTACGTGAGAACCTAATAAAAGCCACAGATAGGTTCACGTCTGATCGCAACGCCCACGCTAAGGAAAGTAAGGTGGAACCAGGTTGCAAAGTTATGTTGCTCAACCCAACACAGACCCCTGGTATGCATAAACTTGTCCCCAAGTTTGTCGGACCCTACCGTGTCCTACGACAGCTCCGCGGCAATAAGTTCGAGGTGAGGAGATAGCTACGGAACTATCAGAGAAGCTCACCTTGACCACATAAGTATATTGATCATGTGCAAGCTGAAGCAGAGCTGGAATCGCGGGCATTGCAAAGCCACAATCAGACTCAACCTAGTGACAACCCGTCTAGTTCTTCACCCGCTATCCCTACGACAGATGACAGTCCTGTAAGGCTCCATACTTATGGCCTGAGACCCCGGACAGCAGTACATTTCTGCAAGCAAACAATTAGCGTAGCTAGCGTAGGAGTCGGACAAGTCAGTAGGTATGTCAATGTCACAGAAATGTACTGCTGTCCGGGGTCTCAGGCCATAAGTATGGAGCCTTACAGGACTGTCATCTGTCGTAGGGATAGCGGGTGAAGAACTAGACGGGTGTACTAGGTTGAGTCTGATTGTGGCTTTGCAATGCCCCGATTCCAGCTCTGCTCACTGCACATGATCAATATACTTCATGTGTCAGGTGAGCTTCTCTGTGATAGTTCCGGTGCCATCTCCCTACCTCGAAGCTTATTGCCGGAGCTGTCGTAGGACACGGTAGGGTCCGACAAACTTGGGGACTGGATTTATGCATACCAGGGGTCTGTGTTGGGTTGGCAACATAACTGCAGCCTGGTTCCACCTCTTCCTTAGCGTGGGCGTTGCGATCAGACGTGAACCATCTGTGGCTTTTATTGGTTCTCACGTACTCGCTGAAAACAAGCTGTTGGTCCCCATCTAACTATCCCAGTGTTATCGGCGTCATAGGGTGGGCTAGGCGAGCAAACAGGATTTGTACGTACGCTTGCTGCGTACAAGGCAAAATGGGGTGTCTCTGCCAATCGAGCTGTTGAGAAGAGTTCAATGTACACTGAACATCTGGAATAGTCATCCCATGTAGTACAACTCGGATTAACGGTTACTCTGAGCACCTCCAGAACTTTGCGGTTTGTACGTTCAGCAAGACCATTACTCGCCGGGTGATGGAGCTACTGGTTTCTTGGTGAATGTCAAACCTGGAACAAGTTCCTTCATTGTGGCATTTATGAACTCCGACCCATTGTCTGACAGGAGAACACGTGGGCAGGTATGACGGAGAACGATACGCTCGGAAAGCATTTGCGACTGTCTCGGCCGTTTTGTCAGGGATGGGTACTAACTCGCAGTACCGCGTCAAGTTATCTACCATTACAAGCAGGTGTTTATTACCCTTCTCCCAGGTCGAGAAATTCGTCAACAGGTCGACAGAAGTTCTCTCCCAGGGCTCCTTTGTAATGGGATACTTCAGAATTGGATTAGGACCCGTGACAGTACTCTTGTGTTGTAAACAAACGACACACTGGTGTACATACTTGGCAATTTCCGCTGCCATCTTAGGCCAGAAATATTTCATTCTAGCCTGTTTGATGCTCGGTCCTTCCCGAGTGCGCTCGCCTGGGACATCGTGGATCAACTTGAGAGTCGTGGGCACCAGGGACTCGGTATCACCAGTTGGTGTACGGTTCTGCCGGGGTCCAGCCATGCTTCTCTCTCACTAACACGGCCTACCTCACTGAAGCAGCATCTCCTCCTACGAACTGGCTCCCGGTCCCCTCGCACTCTGTCCCCGTGTATTCCTACACCTTGCCATTAATAAACTGAGTCTAGTCATCGGCCGTATCTCTGCACCACGCTACCATTCTACTGCCCAAGTAAGCAGCCAAGTTAGACTTAACACCAGGACCCACAGATCTCCAGCACTTGTTGTAGACCAGGACCCACAGACCTCCAGCACTAGTTGTAGACCAGGAGACACAGACCTCCAGCACTAGTTGTAGACCAGGACCCACCGACCTCCAGCACTAGTTGTAGACCAGGAGACACAGACCTCCAGCACTAGTTGTAGACCAGGAGACACAGACCTCCAGCACTAGTTGTAGACCAGGAGACACAGACCTCCAGCACTAGTTGTAGACCAGGAGACACAGACCTCCAGCACTAATTGTAGACCAGGACCCACCGACCTCCAGCACTAGTTGTAGACCAGGAGACACAGACCTCCAACACTAGTTGTAGACCAGGAGACACAGACCTCCAGCACTAGTTGTATACCAGGAGACACAGACCTCCAGCACTAGTTGTAGACCAGGAGACACAGACCTCCAGCACTAGTTGTATACCAGGAGACACAGACCTCCAGCACTGTTGTAAACCAGGACTCTTATACCTTCAGCAGTATTGTGGTCCAGAATGTAGATGAATGGTTCAGAGAACCGACAAGTTGTTAAATTAGACACATATGCAACACTTGGGTATCTTTATTGAGGAAACGTTTCGCCACACAGTGGCTTCATCAGTCCAAAACAAAGTAGAAAGGTGTAAGGAGAGGAGGAGTTTGAGGTTATCAGTCCCTCGGCCTGGAGTCGATGTGTTCAGTCCATCAATCTTGTTAGAAGTGTAGCACAAGGCCACTATGACCTGCCTCCTCCTGCTGCATCTCACCTGATTACAGCATATAAGCCACCTCTACGGCCTTGTGCTACACTTCTAACAAGATTGATGGACTGAACACATCGACTCCAGGCCGAGGGACTGATAACCTCAAACTCCTCCTTCACACCTTCTACTTTGTTTTGGACTGATGAAGCCACTGTGTGGCGAAACGTTTCCTCAATAAAGATACCCAAGTGTTGCATATGTGTCTAATTTAACAAATTGTGGTCCAAGACCCAAAGACCTCCAGCGGAGACTGCTGTGGTTCAAGACCCCCAGACCTCCAACGGTCATTGTTTTGCTAAAATTTCCCAGTATCTTGCGTTTAGTTGCTGCCAGACTTTATCGTTTTCCGTTAATAGAGGCCCATCTGTCTTCAGTCTGACCACCTTACATCTTACTGTGTTTTTTCTGACCTACTCTGCTTGGGCACCTCTACCAGTGGTGAGTAAGACATGTGCAACACTTGGGTATCTTTATTGAGGAAACGTTTCCCCACACAGTGGCTTCATCAGTCCATACAAAGGAGAATGGTGAAGAACAGGAGGAGTTTGAGGTAATCAGTCCCTCAACCTGGAGTCAATCTTCAGAAAAGTACTTTTCTCAAGGCTGAACACATCGACTCCAGGCTAAGAGACTGATGACCTCAATCTCCTCATCTTCCACCGTCCTTCTCTGTAATCGATTTCCAAATGTTACTCGAAAAAGATGCCCAAGAGTTGTTCGTATGTCTTACTTATCAACTTTTTAGTGTATTGATGAGACAAGTTTGAGGTAATCAGTCCCTCAGCCTTGATTCAATGTGTTCAACCCATCTACGAATGTCTTTTCTCACTGGTGACTCCGTCTACCACTGCTCCACCTCGTGCGGACGGTACTCCTGTGCGGACGGCCCACAACGGGACTCCCAATGAGCGGCCGGCCAACGATTGGACTCCCACTGTGCGGACGGCACTCCTACTGTGTGGCATGCCCATGATGGGACTCACACTGAGCGGCCGGACCACGAGGGGTCTCCCACTGTGCGGACGGCACTCCTACTGTGTGGCATGCCCATGATGGGATTCACACTGAGCGGCCGGCCAACGAGGGTTCTCCCACTGTGTGGCCGGCCTACGACGGGGCTGCCACTGTGTGGCCGGCCTACGACGGGGCTGCCACTGTGCGGCCGGCCCACGATATCTCTCACCAGTATATAAGCCCCATGTCCGAGAATATTGGACTGAACACATCGAATTAAGGCTGGGGGAGTGATTACCTTTTTCTGCAAACGACTGAAGAAGCGACTGTGTGGCGAAACGTTTCCAAATGTTGCGAAAAGTGTCTTATTCATCAACCTTTTAGTGTTATATCCCACTAATCAAATAACAATGTCTTCCTAGATTCCTTTTCCACCTGAGAAATGGTCTGGTGATACCGATAAGTGGAAAAAGGTTCTTATGGATAGTTCAGGACATTTATGGATAGTTCAGGACATTTATTAGTGGAAACATTTCGTCACAGTGGCTTCTTTGGTCGTCATTAGGACTAAAGCCACTCATGGCGAAACGTTCCCTCTAATATATGTCCTGAACTGTACCTAAGTCTCTTCTTCGACTTCTCTGCCTGCCTTCTGTTACGTATTAATTCCTACGACCTCCTCAATTTGGTGGACCCACTGTGAGGTCCTCGCTGCTTGCCCATACATTTACCGTGTTTTCCCGCATATAAGGTGCCCAAGCATCGACTGTTTGCTAATACGATGTTTCTAAACAGTTGTAATGGAATATTAGTTAAGCTCCTACCTCCTTAAGCTCCTACCTCCTTAAGCTCCTACCTCCTTAAGCTCCTACCTCCTTAAGCTCCTACCTCCTTAAGCTCCTACCTCCTTAAGCTCCTACCTCCTTAAGCTCCTACCTCCTTAAGCTCCTACCTTCTTAATCACGTACATTATACACATTGTAAGACCCCCATCCTGAGTGATGGAATATGACTAAAATACAATTAGCTTTTGTTTTCACTGTGTAAATATAAAAATTAGCTTAGAGGCGTCCACACCACCGTATGTCCTTGGGTAGCGAATACAACATTCAGTCCTACTGGATGCGCTACTCTTAAGGATTGTGTGGTTCAGTGGACTAGAGTGTCATGTGTTTTCGCTCACCATGAGGTGGGCCAAAGCATCATGGGTTCGATCCTTATGTGTGTGTGTGTGTGTGTGTGTGTGTGTGACGAATAGGTAAAATTGGTCAATTAGAAACAACTCATTTAAAATTAAGTCCTTTCTAAATTTTTCTCTTATACGTTTAAAGATATATTTTTTAATTTATGTTATGTAAAAAAATAATAATTTTGTACCAAAAGAACCTTAGAAAACTTACCTAAGCTATAATTTTTCTTCCTATAAGTTCTAGAAAGCTTATCAGTGTTCATTTATGAATGTTGCTAAGGTTTCTGAACTTCATTGTTATTTTTGGATTTATATTCCCCATGTTGCTCTTAGCTCAGTGCTAGACTGTTCGGCTCACAATCGAAAGGACCTTGGATGAATCCCGGGCGAGTTAAGATTCATGGACGTGTCTCCTAACACCTGTTTCTCATTGTATACCTGAAGTATACCTGGAGAGGGTTCCGGGGGTCAACGACCCCGCGGCCCGGTACACTAGCAGTAAATAGGTATCTTGGTGTTAGTCGACTCTCATGCGCTAAATCTTATGGGCTGGATGAAGAATCACGGTGAAAATAAGTCACAATAATTGGCTTTTCTGGGTTATCCAGGATTAATAACCCAGGGATAATAATTAGTATGAAATTGCTGACTTTCTTATTAAGGATAATCTCTCGTTTGAACAGCAAATAGTATGTGAAAACTGAAAATAATTTTTGTAGATACGTTATCCCCGAGATGCAGGTTCACCAGTCAAATATAGGGATGAATGACAATCCTGGAGAGGAGAGAGACGACGATATGGAGAGGAAATTTCAGGGAATCAGTCCCTCAGTCTTGATGAAAAACAAAGAAATCCTGGAGACAGAAGACAAAATGGAGAGCGAATTTGAGGTAATAACATGCGTCTTAACCCCTCATTATTGTATATCATTTATTATATACCATATATTCTATATAATTTATTGTATATCATTTATTGTATGTCACGGTGCTCCATGGCCTGGTGGCAAAAGCTCTCCCTTCTCACGGTGAGGGTCCGGGTTCGATTCCCGGCGAAAGGTTGGAAACATTGGACGTGCTTCCTTACACCGGTTGTCTATGTTCAACCATCAGTAAAAAAAAAATAGGTACCTGGGTGTACACTGCAAATTGAATTGTTTGCTATCCTAATGGCACTAAAGCTAACCTATGACACTAAGCTTGACTCTATCATCATTACTGATTCTATGTCATCACTGAAGGCTCTTGACTCATATAATGACTCTAACAGCATGCTCATTGGAGAAGCCAGGTATAGATACTCAAAAATCCGGGACAAAGGATTTTTTTTTTTTTATATATTTTATTTAAAAACACATATATACATAACAATCCAATAAATGCCCAAAAATAAATCAGGCTCATATAAACAAAAACAAGCAAACATAACAGGAATAAACACATCTGTCTATATATCCTATAATAAGAACCCGTGCCAAAAGCACAAACAAAAAATGTCCATCCTCCTACCCATCCTGCTATTTTTTTCTATACAATAACATAACACACTGTCAATGAAACTGTACATACATTGTCTCAAAAACACCACAAAATTAAACCGTTGGTTACATATCTTACTACTTCCCTACCACAAAACGCAGTACATAGGCATGAAATAAATAAAACCTTAAACTTCCTGCCTATGAAACAGGTGTTGCACAATAACACATAAAAACAACTGACCCCCGAAACAAGGGTCACACCACAACATCATCTTAAATAAGAAATACATTAACATCAAGCCATCACTACCGTAGACAACACTGTCTACGACACAACGTCACATTCCCACACCGGAGAATAAGACCACACAAAACACATTTGTGTTGCATACATATACAAACACTCTAGAAAAAAACACAAAAATATGCAGAAGCTGCTCATAATGTATAATTCAAACAAAAGATAGGGAACACATACAGAATACAGTACTAAAAACGTTAAACCTAAGAAAAACATAGCAAAACATCAACTTAATCCTACATGAATTGCCACAGATACCTGAGCCAACTTCACCCAAGCACACCTGCAAACTGTCGGTTGTCTAACACCTAATACCTCCTAACCTCCAACCTGCCACATAAATGCAAACTGCCAGCACATCACCACCGACAAACCCTACTACTTTAACTTTAGATTACACTACTACATCCTAGAGGAAAACCCCATGCGTCCATGACCCTATGACCCCCATCCCCAACCAACATCACTCCAAGTCTGAGTCAACACACACCTGAAAAATTACCTACAACCCCCTAAAACCCCCGAAACGTCCAAAAATCGGACACCCACGATACCACTCCGACCCAACCCATCCTAGCTTCAACCCTGTATACCCACGCCTAACCAACCACACATCAAACAACCATACTATACCCTAGTCAACCCCTTCCGGATATACCCAACCTCCCCCCTCCCCCCACTCGACCAGTCCCCCTCGATTGGTTCCTACGTCATCCCCAAAACCTTAAAAGGGACACCACCCTCATCGTTCTATAACCCTCAGAGAAAGCCTCAACCCAAGTTCTCCCATACAAACCCTGATTCCTACATTTCGTCCTGTAAAAATGTGCCGCCAAGGCACGAACCCGCCTCCCACCCACTACCTCGCGCATACCCCACGACACATATATGAAATCAACCACCCGGTACATTAAACTTCTACGTACATTTTCCTCAAACCACCAATATCCAGTCTTAAAGCCCCTAACACCGAAAGCCCACACCCACCTACACTCCTCAGGACCCGTCCAAACCATTCCCGTACCCCGCCTAAATCTTCACAAAAATACACCACATGATACGACGTATCCAAAAGCCCACATCTCAAACAAGTACCATCACTCGCTAAACCCATTAAAAACAATTGCGCTTTAGAAGCCAAGATTCCATGTAGGAATCGAAAAACCGTCTCCCTAACCCTCGCCCTCAGCCTCAACTTCCGGAAACCTACCCAAGTCGCCCGCCAATTATACTTTGGGTACTCTGCTACCCCTTGCACTATACCCCCGCCTCCCCCAAGCTTGTCCAAAACCCCCACCCGAAAGCCCCTTGGCTCTCTGACAACTAGTAAAACCCTCAACATTGCCTCACATAAACTCAGGTCACGTCCACTCCACCACCTCCGTACCTCACGCATGACCACTGACACCCGCTTACCCCCCCCCCCTCCCTCCTCCACATATCTCTGCTTTACATATATCCCTCTAAGCCTCCTATGTAAGGGTATCAACCCCAAACCTCCCTTACTAACTGGCGTCATGACAACCTCCTTATTAAGCCAATGTCTACCAAAACCCCATATATACCGCAACGCTCTCCGTTGTAATAATTCAACATCTCTCCCCACGAGTGGGTATACCCTTGCCACATGCCACAATTTACTATACAGTAAAACATTCACTACCATAACCCTCTGCATTAACGTCACATCTCCCGGTCTCCATCCACTCATTCGCGCTATTGTCGCCGTTATCACCTTAGAAGAATTTTCAACCTCGCCCTACTCGCATCATTACAATAAATTATCCCACAAATTTTCAAGCACTCAACAACATGCCAACCATACCTATTCCCCAAGTCCCCGCCACCCACGTCCCCACCTCTAACAATTTAGATTTTACCCTGTTAATCCGCATCCCGTAGCTGCCCCAAAACACTTATAATCCTCCCTATAGCATCTAACCCTCCCACCCACCTACGAGAATTGTTGTGTCATCAACATAACCCACTATTCCAGATGCACAACCAGGTACCTGACCTCCTCCCTTACCCCTTCGATACTAACCTATAAAAGGATCCTGTAAGCATGCAAACAGAATTTGCGACAAAGGGCACCCTGTCGCAAACCCCGCTTCATGTCCACCATGTTTCCCACCCTACCATTCAATTGAACCCACCAAAGCCCCTCATACAACGTTTGAACCCAACCCACTACTTCATTCCCAAAACCCTGCTTACGAAGAATGTCAAATAACATATTTCTATCCACACTGTCATAAGCCGTTTCCCATTCAAGCCCTAAACCCCACCCCTCTTCGACCCTCGATGAATGACCTAATCCTACCATGCCCATTCCCCATACACCTCCCGGTATCCCATACTGACCACGTTCTATGATAGAATCCAAAACCTTTTAACCCTATTACCCAAAATCCTTGCAAAGATTTTGTAATCTGCACATAAAAGTGTAATAGCTCTGTAATCCCTAATCGTTTCCACCAATTTCCCTTAGGCACTAAAACCACAACTTCAGTGCGCTGATCCTCACCCATATACCTTCTTACCTTCAAACGATTGAAAACTTTTGTCAAACATTCCTTCAACACTCCCCAATGTTGAACATAAAAATCACTAGGTAAGCCATCGACTCTCGGCGCTTTACCCATCTGCATCCCCTTCACTGTGAACCACACTTCCTCCTCAGTTATACTACCCTCCATCCCTTTCCTCTCCTCCTCACTAATCCCTACCTGTATACCCTCCAAAACTTCCTCTTTCGCCTCCACCTCCTCCAACCTACGGTCTAGATACCGCTGAAACCAAACATCCACAAACCCGCTCATACCCTCTGTCGACCTCAGTACCTGTCCCGTCATATACCCACCCAACTCCTCGTGTAACTTCAATGACGTCATCGTCATACCCTGCCTCCTCTTTCGAAAACCACGCAAGACAGTCAAAGACGGTTTGTCCCCCCACAGCACATCCTCAATACCTGCCCTCACTCTGATAGCCTGGAATCTCTCATTCTGTATATTCTTCAACTGGCCCTCAAAACCTCTATGTCCTCCAGCGAGTAACCCGCCCCCCACATAACAATCCGCAACTGCCCTCCAAATACCTCTGCAGGCCATAACGCAATCCGCCTGCTCTCTACCTTCACGTTTATAAAAATCCTGAATACCCACTTTCGCCACTCCATTCCACCAACCCACCACATCTTCCGGTCCTTCCCATCATTCCACACCCCTCCCACCACTCCTCAAAACTCCTCCTACACAGTTTCCCTGCAATAAGCCCACGTTAAGCTTCCAATAACTAGCATCCCGTTCTAACAGCTCCCTCCCATCCCAACACTGCCAACACACCCCTGTGATCGGAAAACTCAACATCAACGCAATCCATGCCTTCCACTATAACATCCTCGACACATACACACGATCGAGTCTTGCAGCATAGCCCTACGTATGAACGTATGTTCATATGCCACCCACCGCCCCTACCACATCTCTGACTCCTGCCGCACCCAAAACATCACGCAAAACCCCAACTCACACCCCGCCCTCTCGGTTCCACATCCCTCTTCCTAATCACACAATTCCAATCCCTGCGATAATAGTCACAACCGGCAACCCACGTAAGAAATATATCAACTCCTCTCTCACAAATTCTTCCTTAGTTTGTCTACAACTTATAGCCGGCATATAAACTCCCACTATACACACTCTGACATTCCCCCATAAACCCTCAACCCACCACCCTCCCACCCCCCTCTTCCCATGCCAACAACCGAAAGGGACTGGTCACACGTATTCCTATAGCCACCCCTCCTTGAAACTACCCGCACTACCCGCATAAACTGTAAATCCACTTAACGTCAAATCTCTCCCCATCCTATAATTATGCTCTTGCAATATACACATCCATATTTAAACGTCTTAATGTCACCTCTACCATTTACGTTTGACCTCCGCTCGGAGGCCATTTACATTCATCGTTAAACACCTGAAAAGAAACGCAGGGCTTTCCTCTACTTTTCAACTTCCTGCCACTACCGACTTTCCCTTACTAATGCTCTTTCCTCTACTGACACTCCCAGTACTTGCCTGTCTGCTTTCCTGTCCCTCCCCCTCTCTACCCTTGACACTCCCCGTCCCCCTTTGCCACCTCCACCCAGGCCTTCTTGCACACCTGTTGCCCAGGTGTTAGGACATCGTCCTCAACTAGACCACTAGGCCTTTCCTGGAGTCCTCTGGCCTCCATAGCCTCACAATCCTCTCCCTGTGCACTTCTACACCAACCTCCTGGACCTGAAGGCAAGGCCCACTCTCTGAGACGCCCATCACACTCGTCTCACTCTCGTCCTCCCCACCTCTGCTCCTAAGTCCACCACACCATGCTGTGTGCTCCTCACACACAGGGGCTGTCCAACAACAGTGGAAAATCCTCCAATAGTGGCTCAGACAAAACCAAGTTCACATCTTCCGGCGAGCCACTTCTCAGTCTCCCCTGTCTCGCCATCCTGGGTCACCTGTGACAACGTTAGTACACGCTCATCCTCCTTATCAACAATGTCACTCCATTGTCCACTTGGCACCACGCTCATATTCTCCCGTGGCGACTCATCCATTGCATCCACGACCACCACTTCATCCTTCTCATACCATCAGCAGCGCCATGCTCTGTTGGCCCATCCGACGATCACATGCCGCCACATGTCCAGGTAATCCACACAGGCGACACGCTCGAACTTGGCCTGCGTAAGTCACATAGACCTGCTGCCAGAACTCATCCATCATGACGTGAAGGTATCTGACATTTGAGCGTCATTTTCAAAGAAAATGAACCTTCTTGCAGCCCGGCATAAGTCCCCTGTGCCCACCGGCCCACCGTGGCTGCATGGACGTCACCAAATTGACTGAAGACGTTTCACATCAACATCCAACGCTTCGAACGCACGTTTCGAATCTGTATAAGTGTAGTACCGTGACACATCTCGCGTACCTCTAATCCCGTGTTGACGATGCAATCCTCTTCTCCTGATACTTGTCAACCACTCGCTCATATGCGCTGGCCACTGCAACTTGACAAAAATCCTCGACTTAACCGTTGAGAGATATTCCAAATAATTCTTCAATGGATATCCCAAAGAATCCTCAAAATAGCTGGAGAGAACATCTGCGTTGTTGGGTAAATCGCGCCCTGCAACACTTCAATACAGACAGTATTGACACGTCGTCTGTAGTGCGCCCACCATGTTGATGAAAACTACCAGTTCTCAACTCCACCGCTAGGGACCAGAATAACACACCCAGCACTCAAAAGGCTGGGCAGAATATGTAAAGGAATTAATGTCAATTGCTATGGATCCCACCACACATTGGAATTCTTCATGATAAAGTTGATATGTTGGCCAAGAAGAGTACCCAGAAGGAGAATGTAGAATATAACTTTGTATATGTGTCTAGTATTAGGAATAATATTAGGAGAGAAGTAAATAATAAAAATTATTGTTATAGGAAGGGTTAGAAGCCTGAGTAGATCTATAAACCCACTATGATAACATGAACGTAGATAAGTATGTTTAGTAAATTTGAAATGTGAACAGACTGATGATGTTGTGGGCCCAGGCTTAGGCTTGGCTAGCATTCTGGCAGTTTGGGAGACACACAGATGATGATCAAACAAAATGCAAATTATTTTCGGGCATATGGTCACTGTCTTGAACACTAGTGCTTAATTTTTCCACTTATTGAGGAATACAGAGATAGACAGTATAAAAAATTATGTGACATGTCAAGATATCTTATTAATGAAAACATACCAGATATACTAAGCAAATTTCCTAAATTTGCTTGTAACAGATAAGTGAACTGTAGATATGTAGATATAATCACTCTAACACAGTAGTTAGACTGTTGGGTTTAGTCCTGACTCTTTCTCTTCTTCAGTTCTTCCTCTCACCGGCTATTCTTCGCCTGTCCCCACTTCCCCCTTCGCCCCTGTGGGTCCTACCTGAGAGTCTGAACTTAACTGAATAGATATAAATCCATATGTACACCTGTTAACCTTTGGCCCAGTTCAGCCTTTTGTGAATCCATATGTTTCTTGCGATACCCCAAAGGGATGGATATGGGATGCACAATAAACTAACCACTTCGGTGACAAAATCTAATCTGACTGGTGTGGGTCGCATCCTGGGACAAACAACCCATTTGCGGGAAATGCCTGCATAACAAGTGGCTTTCATATGTAGTATGTCATTGATGTCAGCTATGGTCTGTATATCTTGTACATGTACTTGTAGTAAATAATTATTATTATTATACTTAAATGTATGATTAAAGAGAATACAATTTATAGAAGTCTTTCCTTTTAGTTTTGGTGGCTCCGTTTTCTTAACATGTTCGGAGCCTCTTCAATTTTTTTCTCAACAACTGCGTTTCTCTCTTATTTTGACCATTTCGTCGCATTTATCACTTGGGAGAATGTTTTTTACATCCCCCAAAAAAAATGTATCATGGGGCTTTTCCCCCCAGTTATTAAAGCCTTGATAACGTCTGTACGTCAGGATAACAAGTATTATGTATCCAAGAGGCTTCTACAAGAGTTTGGGCCTTTTACAGCAGACACCTTCAGCCCTATTTATCAGGGGAGTGCTAAACCCGTAGGGATTATGCAGCCCTGTGTGTGGGGAGAATGGAAGACATTCAAGCTCAATTCACAGAACCGAGCAGAGATCCAAATTTCCCTAGATCAGAGCCCCTCACCAGGAGGGCCTCTATCAAGGGTCGTATCTGGGGCAATTTCTTCCACTATACCAAATGTAGTTTACATTTGATAATTAATCATAATAATAATAAAACTTTAATTTTTCAAGTACATGATTCAACTTATACATACCATAGTGGCATCAATGACACCCGCACCCCTTTTCACTTAGCAGTAAGTAGGTACCTGAGTGTTAGTCACCAACCTGCATCCCTTTCACCTAGCAGTGTAGGTGCCGGGTGTTAGCCGACTGGTGGGTCGCATCCTGGGGACAAAAATTGACCTATTTTTTTCCGCGGTCTGATATTTATATCATGTACTGTAGAAATAAAGATTATTATTATGGAAGAAAATCTCTTGACATTGTCACAGACATTTTAAGAGGAAACTTTTAAAGTTTCCCGGACCAGTCAACTTTATATTGGTCCAGGACGGTGCGAAACGTCCTCTAAAGTTTCTCTCTAAATGTGATTAGTAAAGCCAGATGTTACTCTTTCAAAATGTCATAGAGATCAGGTTAACCACATTCTGTGACACTTGTTATTTTAAGATATTCTTTTTTCCCGAAGAAAAACGAGAATACAGAAGACAGAGAAAAGATAAAAACTGATAGACAGTAGAACACTAAATAAGGATAAACCAATGGATAGGTAAAGATATAAATGAACTAAAAAATAAAAATACACGTACACACACACACGTAGGGGTTCAATCTTCATTCTCTCTCACTAGTAGCGATCAGAAGAGGTGGGGCCAGGAGCTGAATTGACCCCTGCAACAAAATAGGTGAGTAAAGTCACAGAGTTGTCAGGAAGTGGAACAATCTGGGGGAAAAGAAGCAGGATTCATACAGCTTAAGAAAATGTACGATAAGGCCCCTTCAGCCGAGAGGACCGGGGACGAAGAGAGGTGGAGCGGAGATGTGACAGGCTCCAAAACCACACATAGTTGAGTACATACTGAATGCTAGTCGCTATTTTCTATTTGAAAGCAGGAAAAGAATAAAGGGCAAAAAAAAAGCAACAAGATGAAGAGGATCTGCGGCAACAAAATGACCCCAGAGCCGAAATCCCCTTTTTCCCCATAAAGGATTTCCTCAAGTCATGTTTTTTGCCGACAGTTTTAAAAATTTTGGGTTCTTTTTTTTGAGATTCAAAAAAAAACCTTATCAGAGATTTTTAACGGAAAAAAAGGGGATTTTTTAGATTTTGGTTGCATTGCTACGGTAGGGGGGAGGGTCGACCCAAAAATAGATTTTGATTTATTCGGGATGAGCTATACAGGCAGACAGAAACAGGGTAGCCAGGGGGGTTTGTTGACGGAAGGTCTCCCGAGGGGAGACTGGGTTAGAGCAGCATGGGCCTATGGGGGAAGGGGGATTTTTAAAAAAGGGGGCCCCGACCAATTCCTACCCGGGGGGGGGGAAAAAGTGTAGACCCCCTGTTCTTTTTTTCCCGGCCACCCCCTCGGGTCGTCTCGATAGGGTGATCGGGTACCCCGCCCCCCCTTTTCCGGGAAAACCCCGCACAATTTTCAAACCGCATCGCATTTTACTGAAAAAAGATATCCCATATGAAACCCATCCAAAACCCGCGGAACATCCGCCAATTTTTTCATCCGCATCTGCAAAATAAGTAAGACATCTCATAAAATTCCGCATCCGCGGGATATTAAAATTCACATCCGATACATCTCTAGTTCCACACGAAAAACAGGTGGGCGGGAAAACGAAATTCAACTTCACCAGTGGAACTACGGGCTTATTTTTGTGTCCGCCGTGTAGCCCATATTTTTTCGAATAAACGTATTTCATTTACGTTTTTGACCTTCCATGCCACCCTAGCAATAAAAACCAACAATTATAAAGTCAAGTAAAAAAATGGTGGAGTGGTGGATTGTATCTAAAAAACATGAAACTATACTAGCGGGAATGTGATTTGTATTAATATATTGTCAGTAGTGTCACTGAATACTTATGTAGTATATTTTAGATAATCCCAGCTATGTTACAGATAGGCTCCTAACACTGTGCCAAAAACCTCCCTATGTGAAGGTCCTGGCCTTTCCCCCACTTCCCGCTAGCCGTAGACTAGAAAAAGGGCCGGGCTTTTCCCCTAAGAAATCCCAAATACGCCCCCCGAAATCAGATGTGGGGTTTTTTCCCCCACAAAAAGGGGTAATAACCCCCGTCAAGGGGCAGAAAAACCCAAAGGAGAAAAAAAATCAGAAGAAATTTTTTAATTTTTCCCCACTCCACTTTTACAAGTAATTGATGAGTTTTTTAAAAAAAAAACAAAAGCCTCCCAAAAAAAAAAGAATTATTTACCCCCTCGTTTTTTTTTTACGAGGATGACCCAAAGAAAATATTTTTTTACCATAGTACGGGGGGGGTTTTGAACCAATGGGGAGGAAAAATTTGGCCAGTTTTTAAAACCACTGGTTAGGTTAGGTTAGGTAAGGTTTTCAGGAAACAGGACTAGTGATTCCTGACGCGGGTCTTAGTCAGATGATGACCCGCCGTTGGAGCTTTTGTTCATCTGACCGAGGCCTTTTGCTGGCTTACCGGCCCACCCCCTTTAAAAAAAGTTATTATAATTATAACCATCATGCCAACTGGTTCCAAAAATTCCCAACTAGGATATCTATACACCTTAGGAGGTTAGCACAGGCCACCACTGTGACCACAAATACGTACAAATGCCAAAACCCCATAGGCTGTTTTCTGACGGGGGCTTAGTCACATGACCCACCGTTGGGGGTTTTGGTTCTGACCTAGGCCTTCTGCTTTTACCGGTCCACCCTTTAAAAAGTATTCATAGTTATAACCATCTAGTAAATTCTAATTCTTCATTTGGGCATCCGCACCCCTGCTACAAAGGAGGAAATGACCCCGACATCTCCAAACTTAAACCGCTAACTGGTTTACCTAAAATTTCCCTTTATAAAAGTTAATCACTACTAACAGCAGGGGTTGGCCGGGTTTCACATTTTCTGTAGAACGAAAGGTTTGGGAAATTTTTATTATTTTTTCACAGTGGGGCGATTGACTTTTAAAGTTAAAAAAAAAAACTTGTCTCCCCCTAACCCTGACGTAACACCCCCGACAACTCCGGGATCAAAAACAATTTTATCTGATTACATTTAGGTAATTCATAAACCAAAAACAATAGTAATTTAGGGGAAAAACCCTTGTAGGGAGACAGAGCTGATAGCAAAGAATACAAGGGGGCACAAGGGGGACAATCCAATGCTCCTTCAACTGATATGAGATTAAATTGAATATTTATTTTAAATTATGCAATCCATACCCCCCCCTTGTAAAAGAAAACCAGGATTCATCCGAAAGGTTTTTGTTTTATTTAAAAAAAAATTTATCGCTCTGTAATAATCCTAACTGATTAAAACCCCCCAAATATTTTTTCAATGTCTGGGTTTAAACCCCAAATTCCCCCTATCCAAGATTCAACCATTATTCTTCACTGTTCAGGATTTCCCCCAAATTTACTTACAATCCAGGACTTTTAAAATAAGAGTTAATTTTTTTGGGGTTTTTTAAACCCCCGGGGGGTTTTTCCCCCCAGGATCCCCCGGGAGGGATTAGGGCCCCCCAGGATAACCCAGGGGGGGGAAAGAGCCACCCAGGGGGAAACCCCGGGGGGGAGGATTAGCCACCCAGGATAACCCAGGGGGGGGGGTTTGCCTCCCCGGGGGAAACCCCGGGGAGGGAAAGTTAGCCACCCAGGATAACCTAGGGTAGGGGAAAGGGTTTGCCACCCGGGGAAAACCTAGGGGAAGGGGGGGTTAGCCCCCAGAAAACCCAAAAATCAGGGCCCCGAGGCCTGGTTTTTTTAATTTTTTTTGTGGTCCTTTAACTTTTTCCCCCCCCATCCCCCCACACCAGTCCACTAACACCCAAGTATCTAATAGTTTTTGGGGAACGGGGTAGGGAAAAACCAACTAAAACCCCGGTACCTACTTTTTTTCTGGGAAGGGTACATACAGCAGGTGTAAGGAAACACTCCCATTTTACCCGTGCCGGGATTGGGAAACCCCGGACACTCAGTGTTTTTTAACTGGTTTGGGGGTAAGCGTAGCCCGATACTGGAGGTGAGGGAGTTTCCCGGGGTATAAAATATTAAAAAAACGAAAAAAAGAAAAAAAAACAAAAAAAGAGAGAGAGAGAGAGAGAGAGAGAGAGAAGAGAGAGAGAGAGAGAGAGAGAGAGAAAAGGGAAAAACCCTTTAAACACAGAGAGCGAGACAGCAACACAAGACAAGAAAACAAGACAGGAGAGCTAAATAACAAGACTGATAGAGAGG
>WNWK01033371.1:0-21205 GCA_009830355.1 Cherax destructor | reverse complement strand
AAACCCCTTTTTGGGGTTATGGTCGTACAAGCCTTTTTCCCGCCTGTGGTTATTGACTTTATAGTACGCCTAAATTCAAAGCGCCCCCCAAATAAAGCGAAACAGGCTGTTGGGCCTAGATGTGATAAAAATGGGTCTGTGTGGTCAGTGTGCGCAGTATAAAAATATCCTGCACCACACAGTGCATAATGGGGAAAAAAAAACGGGCCATTTTTTTGGTTTAAAACAGGACTTTGCAGTCTTTTTTGTATGGTATTTATGCTTGTATTCTCGTTTTCTTAGTCTCATTTTATAGAATAGATGATATATTACAGAAATAGAGATAATTTTGACTGGTTTCACGATGACAAGTACCTTGAAACTGAGCGCAAAGTGGGAAAATGTTAGATTTTGGCCGATTTTTCGGGAAATAAACAAATCACACCATGCGCCCAATACACATCAACTGGAGAGTCTAATATTCTTGCACAAGTGCGCTGATATTATTTATACCATTTTTAATTTATGCAGTTGTATACATAACAAAATAAATCTTCCCATTTTTTTTAGAATAAAAAAATTTAAAATGGAAAGCAAAAAATAATGTAAAAGGGGGCCCGGAGACGTGACTAATGAACAGAGAAATGTTATTTTAGTGCCAGGGAAAGTCTGCCTTGTTTATTATGGACCCCATTTTGAAATTGGCATCGTTTGAAATTTGTGTGAAATTTGGGCCCAAAATTGCCATTTTCTGACCACTATTTTGGGTAGTTGAAATTGGTAAATAGGCGGTTTCTTGTACTCAATCGATAGAAGAAATGGAGTTCTAGCGAAATAGCTATAATTTTAGTAGACTGAAACATTGTAATGTGTCGAAAATAGGGCTCAAAGTGGGCAAAATCGCCGATGCGTAAGTGTCATGGCTACCGCTAACTTCGCGAAAGCATAATTCCGTTAGTTTTCGATCAAATTTCATAATTTTTGGGGCGTTATGATCGGAAAAAGATCGTCTATCATTCCATAAGATTTTTTTTTTTTAAATTCGTGGACCCTGAGAACGAGTTTCAGAGAGACCCCTTGGACCCCCAAAGGGTTAAGTGCTTTACTGGCTCTACTGTATTTGTTCCAGCTCTGATATTTCTCCAGCCCTGAATGGGGCCATCAACACTGAACAATATTCCAAATGATGGAGCACTAGCGATTTGAAAAGCGTCACCATTGGCATTATTTCCCTTGTTTTGAAAGTTCTCATTACCCACCCTGTCATCCTTCTGGCTGTCATGATCTTTGTCTTATTGTTTTCTTTGAAAGAAAGGTCAGCTGACATAGTTATTCCCAAGTCTTTCACATGTTTCTTTTGTTCTATTTGATGATCCTCTTGAGTTTTGTATACAGTGTTCCTTTTGAGTTCTTTATTCTTTCTATACTTAAGCAGTTGGAACTTATCACCACTGAATGTCAAGTTGTTTTCTGCTGCCCACTGGAAAACACTGCTTATATCTTTCTTTAGTTTTTCAGTGTCTTCTATCAAAGTAACTTTCAAGCTTATTTTAGTGTTGTCTGCAAATGATGATACAAAACTGTGATGGGTGTTTGTATCTATGTCTGCTATGAGGATCAGAAACAGCAGAGGTGCCAGGACAGTGCCTTTGGGAACCGAGTTTTTTACCCCGCTGATGCTGGATTTTACTCAGTAGTTTCTCTATTCGGACTTGAATTTTGGAGTAATGTACAAAAAGTACATTGCCTACACTTCAGAAAGGAAGTGTGCTTCCTTCTGGGTCAGTATTGATCCTGGTGACTTTCTCAGGAGAGGGAGCTAAAGCAACTGTGGTGGGGATATTTTTTTTTTTTTTTTTTTAAACCTTTGGTAGAAGTGACTGATGAGTTACCTTAAACATTTCTAAAAGTAAAACTAAAATTAGTTTTGCATAAATTTTTACCATATTCATTGAAGATTTAATTGTCTCATTTTTAATATAATGATCATTAAATATTTATTTTGAAAAATATGTACAATATGTAGTCTTATATTAAAGAATTTTTTTTTAACAAATGCTCAAATGCATGTGCTGGAAATACACTTGTTACATATTGCCACATGCTTGTTTTATTCTCATTCAAGAGATGAGATATACAACACATTTTGTACTAATAGTTTGGATAAACCTTTTGCAGTAAACCCTTGATTTAACAGTTTGGAAGTGCAGGACAAAGTCTGCTGGGTTGGACATGGTTGGTTGGTTGCAGAATTGTCTGTAATTGTAACGATCATGACTAAACAATTTCATCTTTAGCCACAGCAATCATATTTACTGGCCACCCACTCTTTCTTGCTATTCTGTTAAACTGAGGGTTTATCTATTTATTATGCCATACTCTACTTTTGATTGGTGCTGGTTATGCCTTTAATATGACTAAAAATTAAACTTTGGGTATTTCCTGTTGCACACGTTTTACAGTACTCAAAATTTCTTTGGTATTATGTGGTTACTGTCTCCATTATTGTATTTAACCCTTTGGGGTCGACAGGCCTTCTCGGAAACCTGTTCCTGGGGTCGAACAATTTTTTGAAAAAAAAAAAAATCATAGGGAATGATAGAGAATCTTTTTCCGATCATAATGCCACAAAAATTATGAAATTTGGTCGAAAACTAATGGAATTATGCTTTCGCAAAGTTAGCGGTATTGTTGACATTTACGCATCGGCGATTTTGCCCACTTTGAGCCCTATTTTCGGCAAATTTCAATGTTTCAGTCTACTAAAATTATAGCTATTTCGCTAGAACTCCATTTCGTCTATCGATTGAGTACAAGAAACTGCCTATTTACCAATTTCAACTACCCAAAATAGTGGTCAGAAAATGGCAATTTGGCCAATTTCACACAAATTTCATACGATGCCAATTTCAAAATAGGGTCCAGAATAAACAAGGCAGACATTCCTGGCACTAAAATAACATCTCTGTTCATTAGTCACATCTCCAGGCCCCTCTTACATTACTTTTGCTTTTCATTTTGAATTTTTATTCTCACAAAAAATAGAAGATTTACTCTTATGTATACAACTGCCTCATTGTATAAATGGTATAAATAATATCAGAGCACTTGTGCATGAATATTAGACTCGCCAGTTGATGTATATTGGACGCATGGTGTGATTTGTTTACTCTTGAACATCGTCAAAAACGAACATTTTCGCTATTTTGAGCTCAATTTCAAGGTACTTGTCATTGTCAAACCAATCAAAATCATCTCTATTTCTGTAATATATCTTCCATTCTATCAAATGAGACCAAGAAAACGAGAATACATCAATAAATACCATTTGAAAATAGACTGCAAAGTCGCTGTTTTAAACGAAAAAAACGGTCTGAGTTTTTTTTCTCTAATTATGTAGTGTGTGGTGCAGGATTTTTTTTATACTGCACACACTGACCACATAGACCCATTCTTTCATATGTAGGGCTACCAGCCGTTTCCCACTTAATTTGAGGCTGCTAGAATTTACGCGTACTAGTACGGCACCAACCCCTGCTCGTAAAATGTATTAGTACGGCACCGACCCCGAAAGAGTTAATTTAAATGAATTATTCTGATAAAGAATTTATGATAGTACAGTGGTACCTCTACTTACGAGCAGCTCAAAACTCGAACAATTATGTAAGTGTATTTTTTGAGGTCTGAAATGGATTAACCTAATTTTCATTATTTCTTATGGGAAAAAATTCCTTCGGTATCGGCACTTGAATAGCCGACTGGAACGAATTTTGCTCGTAAGTAGAGGTACCACTGTACGTATCATAAATCAGTTTGCAGCACAAAGAAAGTGCTTGAAGCTGTTCTCTGAAATAGAATCATTCTTGTGATTTCTCTTTTGAAGCATTGTAATAAAAGCAGAGAAACTTAAGATAATTAAAGTTTCCTTGAATATCACATTTATATTTTGGTTAACAGTGGCAGTTGGACGTATAATGCACATCATCATGGAACACAGCCATCGTAAAGGCCATGGCATGCAACGACCAAGGGGACCAAGACCTAATCCTGCTCCTGGGCTAATGGGACCCAGGCCTGGCAGTGGTCCTCGAGGGCCTCGACCACTTGTTTTTCGACCACCAAGACCTGACATGTCAGCGCCACCACCTCAGACACAGCCTCCTCCTCCACTGACTAATGTTAGTTTATTTAGTTTATAATTTTGATTTCTGTTGTGATAGTAAATGTTTGAAGGTCTCCATTGCACAATTTTAGTTCAATTATAAATGTTTTACAATGTAAAAAGTATATACAGAAAGCAGAGTACAGAAAAGAGAGGGGTTAAATGGGTGGTGAAGTTGTGCTAAAGGAGAGTCAGTGAGAGAATGGTTGAGTTTTTATCAGTAAATTTTACTGAGAATAACTGTTTAGGAGAAGAATTAATGAGTTAAGAAAGCCTGGGAAATAAAGGGACTTGACAGTTAAAAACAAAAGAGCAGATATTGAGAAATGGAAATGTTGGAGAGAGAATATTTGATGGAGTTCTCAGTTTCATTCCTTGGGAAGTTAGATACGTAGGGAAGAGTGTGGGAGGCAAGGGGTAAAACAAAAGGGGGTCAAAAAGCTGGGATAGATGGGATTAAGACTGGGATGTTATAAGCAGATGGCAATATGGTTTTGGCATGGTTGGTGTACTTCTTTCATGTATATCCAGTACATGAGAGAAGGGAGCATACGTAAGGATTGGTAGCGAGAATGCATAGTTCTTTTGCAAAAGAGAAAAAAGAGAGCAGAGAGAATTTTAGGGAAATAACCCTCCTGAGTATTCCAGTAGAGTGTACAATAGAATTATTATTGAAAAATTATGTATAAAGCCGAAAGCAAAATTTCAGAGAAAAAATGAGGATTTAGGAAGAGAAGGGGATTTGTAAACCAAGTGTTTACATTGAAGTATATAAGTGAGCAGTATTTAGATAAGGAACTCATTATCACATACATATATGGATTTAGAAAATGCAAATGATAGAGTGAATATTGGAACAATGTGGTAGATGTTGAAAAATGTATAGAATAGGTAGTTTATAGTTTACATAGATTATGTAGAAGAGAAGGAGATTATTTTTCATAAGTAGTAGTTATTAAACAGGAATATTTGATGTTAATATGGTTGTTTAATATTTTTTATAGATAGGGCTGTAAAAGCAGTGAATGCTAGTGTTGGGAGAGGTGTGGGATTCAAAGATAATAAATCTAATAAGAAATGGGAATTGTCACAGTTGCTCTCTAGTGATGTCAGTTCTTTTGAGAGAATCTGAAAAGAATCTTGGTGGATAGATATTTGGGAGTCCGTAGAAATTACAAAGATTTTGGAGTCAAAAAGAGGAAATGTACCAGAGTACAGTGGACCCCCGAGTATCGGCTACTCTGAGTATCGGCCGACTCGTGTTTTGGTCGCTTTTTTCGGCCCACTGTTGGCCCGACTATCAGCCGTTTCCCCAAGTATCGGCCCGCGTACCAGACCTGTCCACCTGCCCGCACAGGCGTCGTGAGCCAGTCTAGCTTTGTTTACCATTGAGTGAACATTACATTTCACAATAAATTCATTGTGTTTAGTGCTTGTTTATTGATTGTGACTGAAATAAGCCACCATGGGCCCAAAGAAATTGGTGACAGTACCTGAGAAGCTTTTTTGTACATAAAAGGTGGTAAGCTGTTTATATCTCCTGCCTTGTTTTTAAGGGTGTTGATGAAGAGCGAGACTTCTATTGGGTTGGTTAGAGCTAAGAATAGTGTACAGTGGACCCTCGGTTAACGAAAGGTTCCGTTAATGTAAGCTTCGGAAAACGTAAGCTTTTTTCGTAATCGGTTAGCGAAAAATTCCTCGGTTACCGAAAGGTATTAGATGTGTCCGCCTGCTCCGCGCAAGCGCAGGACGCCAATGAAGCGTTGTTTACCATTGAGAGAACATTACCTAGCGTGCTCTTTCAAAGATTCACAATATATTTGGTGTCTTTTTTGGTGGTTTAGTGATTGTCACTGTGAAATAAGTCACCATGGGTCCAAAGAAGCTTCCTAGTGGCACCCCAGTGGTAGCAGGCATGCAGGGAGTGTAGCATTCATGCAGGGAGTGTAGCATTCATGCAGGGAGTGTAGCATTCATGCAGGGAGTGTAGCATTCATGCAGGGAGTGTAGCAGGCATGCAGGGAGTGTAGCATTCATGCAGGGAGTGTAGCAGGCATGCAGGGAGTGTAGCAGGCATGCAGGGAGTGTAGCAGGCATGCAGGGAGTGTAGCAGGCATGCAGGGAGTGTAGCAGGCATGCAGGGAGTGTAGCAGGCATCCAGAGAGTGTAGCATTCATGCATTAAAAGAAAAAGAAGGGAAGTAACCCCAGAGAGGGACTTGTTACCTGAAGTCCTTTTGGAGGGGGATTCCCCTTCCAACCATTAACACCCTGCCCCTGTCAGCAACTCTACCTTCCAGATGCCTGCAACTCTTCAATAAAGGTAAGTAAATTTTTTTTTTTTTTTTTTTTTTTTTGTGATTATTTTTTTGTGGAACGAATTAATTGTATTTACATTATTTCTTATGGGAAATAAGGTTTCAGATAACGAAAGATTCAGATTAAGTAATAGCTCCTGGACCGGATTAATTTCGTTAACCGAGGGTCCACTGTATTCGGGTAGGTGTCGGTGAGGTAGTCTGATGGATGGGTGTTTGAGCTTGGGATCTTACTCACTAGATTCTTTCCTATGTTCGCTGTTTCAGTTGGTGGGAGTAGGGGTTCATCTGATTTTGTTAATTTGATTGTTTTGTTTTTGGATATCTTTTTAGTTCCTAGAATTTCAGATAGGGTTTTCCAGGTCTTTTTCATATCACCTTTAATGTTATGTAATCTGTTCTCATAATACAATTTTTTTGACCTTCTTATCAGGCTGGTAAGGATTGACGAGTAGCGTTTGGAATAGTCTCTGGTTATTTGACCCATTCTGTACTGTTTTTCATATAGGTGCTTTTTGTTAACGGATTTAAGGATGCTGGGTGTTAGCCAGGGACTGTTCAGTCTCTTAGCTGTGATCTGTTTACTTTATTTAGGGCAATGCTTGTTATAGAGGTAGTGAGTTTTTTTTTTTTTTTTTTAGAAAATTCTTAATACATTCATCAGTATCTGAATATGTTTCTATCTGACTTTGTAAATGGTCCAAGTCGGACCGAAACGTCGTCGTAAGCTCCTCTCTCTTTTTATATGTGCGGGTTGTGTGTGTATTGTTCCAGTCACGGTATTGTGCCTTTTTTGTTATTTATGTTTCTATCTCATTTTGCCAGTCGATGTTAATCATAGCTGTTATAAAGTTATTAACAGCTGACTCATTATGTAGTCTGAAGGTAACTTTAGTAGTGTCTTGGGGCAATTTACATAGGTTGGTTATGAGAAAGGTAGGGTAGTGATCTGTGGTGTTGTCTGTGATTATGCCTGATTTTAGAGGGGATATAGTGTTAGTCCAGATGTGGTCTAATAAAGGAGATACTAGTCTCAGATTCTTGTAAGTTTTGTTATTGTTGGTAGCAACAAGCAGTTGCTCATAGTGTTTGTGAATTCAGTTACTTGTGGGTCCTGGTCATGTAGGAGATTTATGTTCAAATCTCCTGTAAGCAGCAAGTGGTCTTTGTTCATGTGTGCATCAGTTATCAGGTTTCCTAATTTTTCACTAAAGTGGTGAATGTTTGACTGTGGTAATCTGTAGATGTTTATCACTGTGAGGGGTTTTTGCAGGTTTTTTGCAGGTGGGATGTTTGAATGTGCGTGGATGTTGTGCGAATGATAAGAAAGAGATGATTGTAGATGTTATGAATGAAAAGAAGCTGGATGTCCTGGCTTTAAGTGAGACAAAGCTGAAGGGGGTAGGAGAGTTTCAGTGGGGATAAATAAATGGGATTAGATCAGGGGTTTCAAATAGAGTTAGAGCTAAAGAAGGAGGGGCAATAATGTTGAATAATCAGTTATGGCAGGTAAAGAAGGAATATAAATGTATAAATTCAAGGATTATGTGGAGTAAAATAAAGGTTGGATGTGAAAAGAGGGTTATAGTAAGTGTTTATGCACCTGGAGAAGAGAGAAGTGTAGAGGAGAGAGAGAGATTTTGGGAAATGTTGAGTGAGTGTGTGGGGAGTTTTGAACCAAGTGAGAGAGTAATTGTGGTTGGGGATCTTAATGCTAAAGTGGGTAAAAATGTTGTGGATGGAGTAGTAGGTAAATTTGGGGTGCCAGGGGTAAATGTAAATGGGGAACCATTAATTGAGCTATGTGTAGAAAGAGGTTTGGTAATAAGTAATACATATTTTATGAAAAAGAGGATAAATAAATATACAAGGTATGATATAGCACTAAGGAAAGTAGTTTGTTGGATTATGTATTGGTGGATAAAAGGTTGATGAGTAGGCTTCAGGATGTACATGTTTATAGAGGGGCAACGGATATATCAGATCATTATTTGGTTGTAGCTACAGTTAGAGTAAAGGTAGATGGGACAAAAGGAAAATGGCAGCAGCAAGTAGAGAGAGGTAAAAGTGTATAAACTAAGGGAGGAGGAAGTTAGGGTGAGATATAAGCAACTATTGGCAGAAAGGTGGGCTAGTGCAAGTAGGAGTAGTGGGGGTTGAAGAGAGTTGGGATAGTTTTAAAAATGCAGTATTAGAATGTGGGGCAGAAGTTTGTGGCTATAGGAGGGTGGGTGCAGGAGGAAAGAGGAGTGAGTGGTGGAATGAAGAAGTAAAGGGTGTGATAAAGAGAAAAAGGTAGCTTATGAGAGGTTTTTACAAAACAGAAGTGTTAATAGAAGAGCAGAGTATATGGAGAGTAAAAGAAAGGTGAAGAGAGTGGTGAGAGAGTGCAAAAGAAGAGCGGATGAAAGAATGGGAGAGGCTCTGTCAAGAAATTTTGCTGAAAACAAGAAAAATTTTGGAGTGAGATAAACAAGGTAAGAAAGCCTAGGGAACGAATGGATTTGTCAGTTAAAAACAGAGTAGGGGAGTTAGTAGATGGGGAGCTGGAGGTATTGGGTAGATGGCGGAATATTTTGAGGAACTTTTAAATGTCGATGAAAAGAGGGAGGCGGTAATTTCATGTACTGGTCAGGGAGGTACAACATCGTTTAGGAGTGAAGAAGAGCAGGATGTGAGTGTGGGGGAGGTGCGTGAGGCATTACGTAGAATGAAAGGGGTAAAGCAGCTGGAATTGATGGAATCATGACAGAAATGTTAAAAGCAGGGGGATATAGTGCTGGAGTGGTTGGTATTTTTGTTTAATAAATGTATGAAAGAGGGAAGGTACCTAGGATTGGCAGAGAGCATGTATAGTTCCTTTATATAAAGGGAAGGGGATAAAAGAGAGTGTAAAAATTATAGGGAATAAGTTTACTGAGTATACCAGGTAAAGTGTATGGCAGGGTTATTATTGAAA
Source organism: Cherax destructor (assembly GCA_009830355.1). NCBI lineage: Eukaryota > Metazoa > Arthropoda > Malacostraca > Decapoda > Parastacidae > Cherax > Cherax destructor. The sequence goes on along the minus strand of WNWK01033371.1, from coordinate 11,788 downwards.
GAATTAGAGGTAAGACAGAGAGTAGGATTGCAGATGAGCAAGGAGGCTTTAGAGTGGGTAGGGGATGTTAGATCAAGTGTTTACAGTGAAGCATATATGTGAACAGTATTTAGATAAAGTGAGAAGTTTTTATTGCATTTATGGATTTAGAAAAGGCATATGATAGAGTGGATAGGGAGCAATGTGGCAAATGTTGCAAGTGTATGGAATAGGTAGTAAGTTACTGAAGGCTGTAAAGAGTTTTATGAGGATAGTGAGGCTCAGGTTAGGGTGTGTAGGAGAGAGGGAGATTACTTCCCGGTAAAAGTGGGTCTTAGACAGGGATGTGTAATGTCACCATGGTTGTTTAATATATTTATAGATGGGGTTGTAAAAGAAGTAAATGCTAGGGTGTTGGGGAGAGGGGTGGGATTAAATTATGGAGAATTAAATGCAAAATGGGGGTTGACACAGTTACTTTTTGCTGATGATACTGTGCTTATGGGAGATTCTAAAGAAAAGTTGCAAAGGTTAGTGGATGAGTTTGGGAGAGTGTGTAAAGGTAGAAAGTTAAAAGTGAACATAGATAAGAGTAAGGTGATAGGGTATCAAACGATTTAAATAAAGAAAAATTGGATATCACATTGGAGAGAGGGATTATGGAAGAAGTAAATGTTTTCAGATATTTGGGAGTTGACGTGTCAGCGGATGGGTTTATGAAGGATGAGGTTAACCATAGAATTGATGAAGGAAAAAAGGTGAGTGGTGCATTGAGGTATCTGTGGAGACAAAAAACGTTATCCATGGAGGCAAAGAAGGGAATGTACGAAAGTATAGTGGTACCAACACTCTTATATGGGTGTGAAGCATGGGTTCCAAATGCTGCAGCGAGGAGGAGGCTGGAGGCAGTGGAGATGTCCTGTCTAAGGGCAATGTGTGGTGTAAATATTATGCAAAAATTGGGAATGTGGAAATTAGGAGAAGGTGTGGAGTTACTAAAAGTATTTGTCAGAGGGCTGAAGAGGGGTTGTTGAGGTGGTTTGGTCATTTAGAGAGAATGGATCAAAGTAGAATGACTTGGAGAGCGTATAAATCTGTAGGGGAAGGAAGGCGGGGTAGGGGTCGTCCTAGAAAAGGTTGGAGGGAAGGGGTAAAGGAGGTTTTGTGGTGGCGAGGGCTTGGACTTCCAGCAAGCATGTGTGAGCGTGTTAGATAGGAGTGAATGGAGACGAATGGTTTTGGGACATGACGATCTGTTGGAGTGTGAGCAGGGTAACATTTTGTGAAGGGATTCAGGGAAACCAGTTAATTGATTTAGTTGGACTTGAGTCCTGGAAATGGGAAGTACAATGCCTGCACTTTAAAGGAGGGGTCTGAGATAGTGACAGCTGGGAGGGACTTTTCTCAGCTGTCGTATCTGAGCTCCTCTGCAAAGACAGTGATTATGTATGAGTGTGGTGAAAGTGTTGAATGATGATGAAAGTATTTTCTTTTTTGGGGATTTTCTTTCTTTTTGGGTCACCCTGCCTCGGTGGGAGACGGCCGACTTGTTGAAAAAAAAAAAAAAATAATATATTCTTCATGCTCATCCCTTGTGCAAGAGTTATTGATACATTCAAGTTGATCTGAGTAATATATAGCTATTCCACTCCCTCGCTGGTCTGTCCTACAGTTGTGTATGGCTGTGTAACTTGGAATGGCATAGACATCTGTAGTACCAGGCTTTAGCCAGGTTTCAGTGAGTGTGATCATTGACATACTGGTATGCAGGGAATTGAGTAATGCTGTGAGGTCATCGTAATGTTTGCTCAAAGATCTAACATTGTAATTAAAGATAGTTATGTTATTGTTGGCTCTGAGTAATGTCTTTGCTTGGTCTGCTGTGTAATAATTACAGTTGCTATTGGATTCATGTAAGTCATTTAATAAGAGGTTGATATCAGGATTAATGCTTGTAATCGTAAGATTTAGTGTGATTCTATAACTAGACTTAAGAACAGTGTATTATGCTAAACTTAATAATATGATACTTGGTTAATTAATCTTACTAGCTAATGGATTAACACAATTTTGAACAATAGTCACAGAGATATAGGATACTCTTACAATATTGATGATTTACTATTGAACTGGCTATTGAAATGGTTGGAATAATTACTATGATGTAGTAGGTTGGTAGACAGCAACCACCCAATAAGGTCCTACCATCCTGCCAGGTGACTGTGAAACAGAAACCTGAAACTGTTTTACATGATGGTAGGATTGCTGTGGTTTCTTTTCTGTCTCATAAACACGCTGGATAACAGGTATATCTAGCTACTTCTACTTACACTTTAGGTCACACTACACAGGCATTCACATGCATATAAATACATACACACATCTAGGTTTTTCTTCTTTTTCTTAATAGCTCTTGTTCTTTTTATTTTCTCTATTATCCATGGGGAAGTGGAAAAGAATCTTTCCTCCGTAAGCCATGCGTGTCGTATGAGGCAACTAAAATGCCGGGAGCAATGGGCTAGTAACCCCTTCTCCTGTACACATTTACTAAAAAAGAGAAGAAGAGAAACTTTATAAAACTGGGTTGTTTGAATGTGCGTGGATGTAGTGCGGATGATAAGAAAGAGATGATTGCTGATATTATGAATGAAAAAAAGTTGGATGTCCTGGCCCTAAGCGAAACAAAGCTGAAGGGGGTAGGCGAGTTTCAGTGGGGAGAAATAAATGGGATTAAGTCAGGAGTATCTGAGAGAGTTAGAGCTAAGGAAAGGGTAGCAATAATGTTGAAGGATCAGTTATGGAAGGAGAAGAGAATATAAATGTGTAAATTCAAGGATTATGTGGATTAAAATAAGGGTCGGATGCGAAAAGTGGGTCATAATAAGCGTGTATGCACCTGGAGAAGAGAGGAGTGTAGAGGAGAGAGAGAGATTTTGGGATATGTTAAGCGAATGTATAGGAACTTTTAAACCAACTGAGAGAGTAATTGGTAGGGGACCTAAATGCTAAAGTAGGAGAAACATGTAGAGAGGGTGTGGTAGGTAAGTTTGGGGTGCCAGGTGTAAATGATAATGGGAGCCCTTTGATTGAACTTTGTATAGAAAGGAGTTTAGTTATAGGTAATACATATTTTAAGAAGAAGAGGATAAATAAGTATACAAGATATGATGTAGGGCGTAACGACAGTAGTTTATTGGACTACGTATTGGTAGATAAAAGACTTGAGTAGACTTCAGGATGTACATGTTTATAGAGGGGCCACAGATATATCAGATCACTTTTTAGTTATAGCTACAGTGGGAGTAAAAGGTAGATGGGATACAAGGAAAATAGAAGCAGTAAGTAAGAGAGAGGTGAAGGTTTATAAACTAAAAGAGGAGGCACTTAGGGTAAGATATAAACAACTATTGGAGGATAGATGGGCTAGTAAAGAGTGTAGGCAATGGGGTCGAAGATGTATGGGGTAGATTTAAAAATGTAGTGTTAAAGTGTTCTGCAGAAGTTTGTGGTTACAGGCGAGTGTGTGCGGGAGGGAAGAAGAGCGATTGGTGGAATGATGATGTAAAGAGAGTAGTAAGGGAGAAAACGTTAGCATATGAGAGGTTTTTACAAAGTAGAAGTGATGCAAGGAGGGAAGAGTATATGGAGAGAAAAAGAGAGGTTAAGAGAGTGGTGAAGCAATGTAAAAAGAGAGCAAATGAGAGAGTGGGTGAGATGTTATCAACAAATTTTGTTGAAAATAAGAAAAAGTTTTGGAGTGAGATTAATAAGTTGAGGAAGCCTAGGGAACAAATGGATTTGACAGTTAAAAATAGGAGAGGAGAGTTATTAAATGGAGAGTTAGAGGTATCGGGAAGATGGAGTGAATATTTTGAGGAGTTGTTAAATGTTGATGAAGACAGGGAAACTGTGATTTTGTGTATAGGGCAAGGAGGAATAACATCTTGTAGGAGTGTGGAAGAGCCAGTTGTGAGTGTGGGGGAAGTTCGTGAGGGAGTGGGTAGAATGAAAGGGGGTAAGGCAGCTGGGATTGATGGGATAAAGATAGAAATGTTAAAAGCTGGTGGGGATATAGTTTTGGAGTGGTTGGTGCTATTATTTAATAAATGTATGGAAGAGGGTAAGGTACCTAGGGATTGGCAGAGTGTGTGTATTGTTCCTTTGTATAAAGGCAAAGGGGACAAAAGAGAGTGCAAAAATTATAGGGGAATAAGTCTGTTGAGTGTACCTGGTAAAGTGTATGGTAGTTATTATTGAAAGAATTAAGAGTAAGACAGAAAGCAGGATAGCAGATGAACAAGGGGGCTTTAGGAAAGGTAGGGGGTGTGTAGACCAAGTGTTTACAGTGAAACATATAGGTGAACAGTATTTGGATAAGAGTAAAGAGGTTTTTGTGACATTTATGGATTTGGAAAAGGCATATGATAGGGTGGATAGGGGGCAATGTGGCAGATGTTGCAGGTGTATGGAATAGGAGGTAGGTTACTGAAAGCAGTGAAGAGTTTTTATGAGGATAGTGAGGCTCAGGTTAGAGTGTGTAGGAGGGAGGGGACTATTTCCCAGTAAAAGTGGGCCTTAGACAAGGATGTGTGATGTCACCGTGGATGTTGAATATATTTATAGATGGGGTTGTAAGAGAAGTGAATGCGAGGGTCTTGGCAAGAGGTGTGGGGTTAAAAGATAAAGAATCAAATACAAAGTGGGAGTTGTCACAGTTGCTTTTTGCTGATGACACTGTGCTTTTGGGAGATTCTGAAGAGAAGTTGCAGAGGTTGGTGGATGAATTTGGTAGGGTGTGTAAAGAAGAAAATTGAAAGTGAATATAGGAAAGAGTAAGGTGATGAGGATAACAAAAGATTAGGTGACGAAAGATTGGATATCAGATTGGAGGGAGAGAGTATAAAGGAGGTGAATGTATTCAGATATTTGGGAGTGGACATGTCAGCAGATGGGTCTATGAAGGATGAGGTGAATCATAAAATTGATGAGGGGAAAAGGGTGAGTGGAGCACTTCGGAGTCTGTGGAGACAAAGAACTTTGTCCATGGAAGTAAAGAGGGGAATGTATGAGAGTATAGTTATACCAACACTCTTATATGGGTGTGAAGCATGGGTGATGAATGTTGTAACGAGGAGAAGGCTGGAGGCAGTGGAGAGGTCATGTCTGAGGTCAGTGTGTGGTGTGAATATAATGCAGAGAATTCGGAGTTTGGAAATTAGGAGGTGCGGGATTACCAAAACTATTATCCAGAGAGCTGAGGAGGGGTTGTTGAGGTGGTTCGGACATGTAGAGAGAATGGAACGAGACAGAATGACTTCGAGAGTGTATAAATCTGTAGTGGAGGGAAGGTGGGGTAGGGGTCGGCCTAGGAAAGGCTGGAGGAGGGTAAAGGAGGTTTTGTGTGCGAGGGCTTGGACTTCCAGCAAGCATGTGTGAGCGTATTTGATAGGAGTGAATGGAGACAAATGATTTTTAATACTTGACGTGCTGTTGGAGTGTGAGCAAAGTAACATTTATGAAGGGATTTAGGGAAACCGGCAGGCCGGACTTGAGTCCTGGAGATGGGAAGTACAGTGTCTGCACTCTGAAGGAGGGGTGTTAATGTTGTAGTTTTATAACTGTAGTGTAAAGCACCCCTCTGGCAAGACAGTGATGGAGTGAATGATGATGAAAGTTTTCTTTTTCGGCCACCCTGCCTTGGTGGGAATCGGCGATGTGTTAATAAAATAAAATAAAAATTGTTATGGAACAATTATTTGTATTCAAAATTGCACTGGTTGTAATTTTAGAATTTATAAAAAGCAATACAAAGTAATTGAATGTAAAGAACTATTCTAAGACCTTTTTTTTTTTTCAACAAGTCGGCCGTCTCCCACCAAGGCAGGGTGACCCAAAGAAAGAAAATCCCCATCCTTTCATCATTGATTCAACACTTTCCCCTCACTCAGACATAATCACTGTCTTTGCAGAGGCGCTAAGATACGACAGTTCAGAAAATCCCTCCAAACCGCCAATATCTCAAACCCCTCCTTTAAAGTTCAGGCATTGTACTTCTCATTTCCAGGACTCAAGTCCAACTAAATCAATTAACTGGTTTCCCTGAATCCCTTCACAAAATATTACCCTGCTCACACTCCAACAGCTCGTCAGGTCCCAAAAAAAAGCATTCGTCTCCATTCACTCCTAACTAACACACTCACACATGCTGGAAGTCCAAGCCCCTTACCCACAAAACCTCCTTTATTCCCTCCCTCCAACCTTTTCGAGGACAACCTCTTCCCCGCCTTCCTTCCCCTACAGATTTATACGTTCTCCAAGTCATTCTACTTTGATCCATTCTCTCTAAATGACCAAACCACCTCAACAACCCCTCTTCAGCCCTCTTGACAAATATTTTTATTAACTCCACACCTCCTCCTAATTTCCACAGTCCGAATTTTTTGCATAATATTTTCACCACACATTGCCCTTAGACAGGACATCTCCACTGCCTCTAACCGCCTCCTCGCTGCAACATTTGCACCCCAAAAGTAAAATGGACTGATAGTAAAAAATGGTATTAAATAAATTTTAAGCAATTAATAGTGATTAATAATATATAAAAATGAGGTTTGAAAATGGAAAAATAGTAAATATGTACATATTTAAAAAAATATATAGCAAATAATAGCAATTAAAGAAAAAATATATACAATTGTAGCAAATAATAGCAATTAAAGAAGAAACATATACAATGAGATAGTTGCTTCTAACTAGTGAAAGCACTTAACACTTTCAGGGTCCAAGGCCATTTTTGGAAGGGGTGTGCCAGTGTCCAAGAATTTAAAAAAAAAAATTCTTATTTTTTCTTATGAAATGGTAGAGAATCTTTTTCTGAAGGTAATAAAACAAAAGTACAAAATTTGATTGAAAATTGACGAAATTATGCTCGCGACTTTGATGCGTCAGTGATATTTACGCATCGGTGATTTTGCCAACTTTGACTCCCATTTTAGGCCAATTACATTATTCCAGTCGACCAAATTCTTTGCTATTTCACTAGTATTACTTCTATTCTATCGATTGAGCACAAGAAATCACCCAGTCAACTGTTTCAACTACAAAATAGTCATTGGAAATTGGTAATTTAGCCAATTTAACTCAAAAGTTCAAAATATTCCAATTTCAAAATAGGGTGCAGAATGAACAATGCAGGCATTCCTGGCACTAAACTAACATTTCCTCTGTTCATTAGTTATGTTTTCAGTCTTTACAAATGAATTCCATTTTTATTTTTTATTCACATGAATTTTTATTTAAACCAAAAAATGGAAGATTTACTGTTATGCAATATTGTAATAATTGTACAAATAATATCACCACATTTGTGAACGTATATTAGACCCACCAGCTGGCGCGTATTAGACGTGTGAGGTCATTTGTTTACTCTTGAACATTGGCAAAAATTTAACATTTCCGCTACTTTGAGCTCAGTTTCAAGCCATTTCCAATAATAAAACAAATAAAAATCATCTCTATATCTGTAATATGTCTTCCATTCTATCAAATGAGATCAAGAAATAGCAAATACAACTATAAAAAGTACACGAAAAAACACTGTAATAACACTGTAAATAACTGAGTTCACTTCTCAGCCTTAGCCGGCCCTTAGCGGTATATTTTTGTATGGTTTTTATGGTTGTACTATTCTCGTTTTTTTGGTCTCAATTGATAGAATGGAAGATATATTACAGACATAGATATGATTTTGATTGCTTTCACAACGAAAAGTACCTTGAAATTGAGTTCAAAGTAGCTGAAATGTTTGATTTTTGGCGATGTTCAAGAGTAAACAAATGACGTCACTGTCCAATACCTGTCCGAATGGGTTGACATTATTTGTACAATTATTACTACTACTACGTGTACATACATGTACACGTTTATGTATACACACTCATCTGAGTTTTCTTTGATTTTATCTTAAAAGTTCTTGTTCTTATTGCTTTTCCTTTCATATCCATGGGGAAGTGGAATAAGAATCTTTCCTCCGTAAGCCATGCGTGTTGTAAAAGTCAACTAAAATGACGGGAACAATGGGCTAGTAACCCCTTTTCCTGTATAGATTTACTAAAAAGAAAAAGAAGAAAACCGTCAAAGTGGGATGTTTGAATGTGCGTGGATGCTGTGCGAATGATAAGAAAGAGATGATTGTAGATGTTATGAATGAAAAGAAGCTGGATGTCCTGGCTTTAAGTGAGACGAAGCTGAAGGGGGTAGGAGAGTTTCAGTGGGAGAAATAAATGGGATTAGGTCAGGGGTTTCAAATAGAGTTAGAGCTAAAGAAGGAGTGGCAATAATGTTGAATAATTAGTTATGGCAGGTAAAGAGGGAATATAAATGTTTAAATTCAAGGATTATGTGGAGTAAAATAAAGGTTGGATGTGAAAAGTGGGTTATAGTAAGTGTTTATGCACCTGGAGAAGAGAGAAGTGTAGAGGAGAGAGAGAGATTTTGGGAAATGTTGAGTGAGTGTGTGGGGAGTTTTAAACCAAGTGAGAGAGTAATTGTGGTTGGGGATCTTAATGCTAAAGTGGGTAAAAATGTTGTGGAGGGAGTAGTAGGTAAATTTGGGGTGCCAGGGGTAAATGTAAATGGGGAACCATTAATTGAGCTATGTGTATAAAGAGGTTTACCTGGAGTTTACCTGGTGAGAATTCCAGGGGTCAACGCCCTGCGGCCGGTCTGTGACCAGGCCTCATTGGTAATAAGTAATACATATTTTATGAAAGAGAGTATAAATAAGTATACAAGGTATAATATAGCACGTAATGAAAGTAGTTTGTTAGATTATGTTTTGGTGGATAAAAGGTTGATGGGTAGGCTTCAGGATGTACATGTTTATAGAGGGGCAACGGATATATCGGATCATTATTTAGTTGTAGCTACAGTTAGAGTAAAAGGTAGATGGGACAAAAAGAAAATGGCAACAGCAAGTAAGAGAGAGGTAAAAGTGTATAAACTAAGGGAGGAGGAAGTTAGGGTGAGATATAAGCAACTATTGGCAGAAAGGTGGGCTAGTGCAAGTATGAGTAGTGGGGGGGGGGGGTTGAAGAGATTTGGGATAGTTTTAAGAATGCAGTATTAGAATGTGGGGCAGAAGTTTGTGGCTATAGGAGGGTGGGTGCAGGAGGAAAGAGGAGTGAGTGGTGGAATGAAAAAGTAAAGGGTGTGATAAAAGAGAAAAAGGTACCTTATGAGAGGTTTTTACAAAACACAAGTGTTAATAGAGGAGCAGAGTATATGGAGAGTAAAAGATAGGTGAAGAGAGTGGTGAGAGAGTGCAAAAGAAGAGCAGATGAAAGAATGGGAGAGGCTCTGTCAAGCAATTTTGCTGAAAACAAGAAGAAAATTTTGGAGTGAGATAAACAAGGTAAGAAAGCCTAGGGAACGTATGGATTTGTCAGTTAAAAACAGAGTAGGGGAGTTAGTAGATGGGGAGGTGGAGGTATTGGGTAGATGGCGGGAATATTTTGAGGAACTTTTAAATGTCGATGAAAAAAGGTAGGCGGTAATTTCATGCATTGGCCAGGGAGGTATAACATCGTTTAGGAGTGAAGAAGAGCAGGATGTGAGTGTGGGGGAGGTGCGTGAGGCATTACGTAGAATGAAAGGGGATAAAGCAGCTGGAACTGACGGGATCATGACAAATGTTAAAAGCAGGGGGAGATATAGTGTTGGAGTGGTTGGTATTTTTGTTTAATAAATGTTTGAAAGAGGGGAAGGTACCTAGGGATTGGCAGAGAGCATGTATAGTTCCTTTATATAAAGGGAAGGGGGATAAAAGAGATTGTAAGAATTATTGGGGAATAAGTTTACTGAGTATACCAGGTAAAGTGTATGGCAGGGTTATTATTGAAAGAATTAGAGGAAAGACAGAGAGTAGGATTGCAAATGAGCAAGGAGGCTTTAGAGTGGGTAGGGGATGTGTAGATCAAGTGTTTACAGTGAAGCATATATGTGACCAGTATTTAGATAAAGGTAGAGAAGTTTTCATTGCATTTATGGATTTAGAAAAGGCATAGATAGTGGATAGGAGAGCAATGTGGCAAATGTTGCAAGTGTATGGAATAGGTAGTAAGTTACTGAAGGCTGTAAGGAGTTTTTATGAGGATAGTGAGGCTCAGGTTAGGGTGTGTAGGAGAGAGGGAGATTACTTCCCGGTAAAAGTAGGTCTTAGACAGGGATGTGTAATGTTACCATGGTTGTTTAATATATTTATAGATGGGGTTGTAAAAGAAGTAAATGCTAGGGTGTTGGGGAGAGGGGTGGGATTAAATTATAGGGAATTAAATGCAAAATGGGAGTTGACACAGTTACTTTTTGCTGATGATACTGTGCTTATGGGAGATTCTAAAGAAAAGTTGCAAAGGTTAGTGGATGAGTTTGGGAGGGTGTGTAAAGGTAGAAAGTTGAAAGTGAACATAGAAAAGAGTAAGGTGATGAGGATATCAAACGATTTAAATAAAGAAAAATTGGATATCACATTGGAGAGAGGGATTATGGAAGAAGTAAATGTTTTCAGATATTTGGGAGTTGACGTGTCAGCGGATGGGTTTATGAAGGATGAGGTTAACCATAGAATTGATGAAGATAAAAAGGTGAGTGGTGCGTTGGGGTATCTGTGGAGACAAAAAACGTTATCCATGGAGGCAAAGAAGGGAATGTACGAAAGTATAGTGGTACCAACACTATTATATGGGTGTGAAGCATGGGTTGCAAATGCTGCAGCGAGGAGGCGGCTGGAGGCAGTGGAGATGTCCTGTCTAAGGGCAATGAGTGGTGTAAATATTATGCAGAAAATTCGGAGTGTGGAAATTAGGAGAAGGTGTGGAGTTACTAAAAGTATTTGTCAGAGGGCTGAAGAGGGGTTGTTAAGGTGGTTTGGTCATTTAGAGAGAATGGATCAAAGTAGAATGACTTGGAGAGCGTATAAATCTGTAGGGGAAGGAAGGCGGGGTAAAGGAGGGTTTGTGGGCGAGGGGCTTGGACTTCCAGCAAGCATGTGTGAGCGTATTAGATAGGAGTGAATGGAGACGAATGGTTTTTGGGACCTGACGAGCTGTTGGAGTGTGAGCAGGGTAACATTTTGTGAAGGGATTCAGGGAAACCAGTTAATTGATTTAGTTGGACTTGAGTCCTGGAAATGAGAAGTACAATGCCTGCACTTTAAAGGAGAAGTCTAGGATAGTGACAGCTGGGAGGGACTTATTCTCAGCTGTCGTATCTGAGCGCCTCTGCAAAGACAGTGATTATGTATGAGTATGGTGAAAGTGTTGAATGATGATGAAAGTATTTTCTTTTTGGGTCACCCTGCCTCGGTGGGAGACGGCCGACTTTTTGAAAAAAAAAATGTATAATATAATAATTATTATTATAAGAATACGTACGTACTAAAAAATAATATGTAATTATAATAATAATAATAATAATAATACTATTAAGTGAGTTTCAGATCGCCACCACAAGATGGCAGTGTGTATCAAAACATCGCCGCTCAGGGAGGGAGGGAATTTTTCGTGTTTTCATTACGTTTCTTGCAGTTATTTTGCGAAATTTCTTCTTTCTAACTATGGATCTTAAGAAAGCAAGTGCAAAGGATAGTGCTGAGAAGAAAATGAGGATGATTTCCATGGAATTAAGGCAGGAAATCATACATAAACACAAACTAGGTGTAGCATTGAGAGTGTACCATTGAGAGTGTACCATAAGCCATAGAGTTGATATTTGGGAAATTATTGAAGCACTTCTACAACAAGATACCAGGATG
>WNWK01033370.1:0-21206 GCA_009830355.1 Cherax destructor | reverse complement strand
GTGGTGGAGGTTCAGAGGTGAGTGGTGGAGATGAAGGTGAAGGTTTAGAGGATGCTTTTTACCGACTTTACCAAGATAAACAAAAAACTTGACCATAGTAAAGGAGTGGCGCCAACTCCGGTTACAGTAGTGTGCGAGGCAAGTTCATCTGTGTCAGTAGGAGTAAAAATTCACACAGCAGCAGCGAGAGCACCGCCTTTAGAGCTATGTGGGTCGTGACACTTTTGTGATTATTTACTCAAAGAGACATGATGAGCGTGGGAGCTGTGATGCCACGTATTCATTTTTACACTAGTGCCACATCGCCTATACACAATATTTATGAGCTGTGTATCTTATGTGTTTCCTCGAGCGAAGATTAACAAGATACGAATGGAGGAATAATGCAGGAGGCACACCAGCTCATACTAGGCAGGTCTTTCTCAAACCTAAACCCTCTTAAGAAAAGAACTTGATAATACTGTAGAATTACCGATCATTCGTTAGAATATAAGAAAGAAGGGCTGCACCAGGCCTGCTGGCCCATATTAGGCAGGTCATAAGAACATAAGAAAGAACCTGACTTAACTCAGTGAAGACGTGTCTTGTGTACTCTCTGTGGACTGAACCATCTTTGCTCTGTGAAGACTTTTCTACTGTGTTTCCGTTATTAGCTACCTGAGATTGGATGATGGCTGCCCTCGACTACGAGCAGCTATATCTCCATCTTAAGGCGGAATTAACGGAAGCTAGAAGAGAAATTCAACGTTTGAAGGGCATATGCAAGGATTATCCCCGGAACAATGTCGCCGATGGTCAGACCAACGAATGGATGCTAGTCGGATCTGAAGGGACGAAGCTGAAATTGAAGAAGGTCCAGGAGACTGCTGTGAAAACCAGGAACTCTTTTTCCTTGTTATCAGACGAATGTGAAGACATCCCAGCAAAGACCATCTCTACAAAGTCCGTCGAGAACGTCATGCACACCGCCAGTCGAGGTAAGAACATTGTTTTAGTTGGGGACAGTCAGATTAAGTTTATGGATAGGGAATTTTGTCTTAAGGATAGGAATAGGAGGCAGAGGGTGTGTTATCCTGGGGCTGGGATGAAGGATATTGTTAGCCGTCTGGACGACATCATGAGAGGTAATGGGAGCAATCCTATTATCTGTCTCAGTGCTGGAGGCAACGATGTTGGCAGACGTAGGAGTGAGGACCTGACTAGCAGGTTTAGGTCAGCAATAGACAGAATTAGGAAGAAGGGTGGGAACCCTGTCATATGTGGTATTTTTCCAAGGAGAGGAGGTGGAAATGAATGGTTGTCCAGGGCAATTGGTGTCAATTGCTGGCTGGACAAATACTGTAAGGAAAATGCAGTAACCTTCATTGACAACTGGGACCTCTTCTATATCAGAAATGACATGTATGCCAGGGATGGGGTTCACTTATCTAGGTCTGGCTTGGGGGCACTGGCAACTGCAGTGGAGGGAGCTGTTTTGGCTTTAAACTAGAAAAAGTTAGAGGTATGGGTTATGGGGGAAAACAATCCCAGTGTAGTAATGTTATGAATTTTAAGGGAACTAGTAATAGGCAGAATAAGGTGGATATTGGAGAGTCAGTGGCACTAGGTGACAAGGACAGCAATAGGTATAGTGGAAAAACAGAAATGAACAAGAAGAGTAAAGAGAAGGGATGTTTTCTGAATTTTGTTTATACTAATAGTCGTAGTGCAAGAAATAAGATGGATGAATTGAGATTAGTTGCAAGTGCAAGTAATATTGATGTTTTTGCATTAACTGAGACGTGGTTTAATATGAAAAATCAGGACATGCCTGCTGAATGTCACATTCAGGGTTTTAAATTGTTCCAAGTAGACAGAAGTATCGGGAAAGGGGGTGGGGTGGCACTCCATGTCCGTGATCATTTAAATTGTTGCATAAAAACGGGTATAAAGTATGAAATAATGAATACAGAGTCTGTCTGGATAGAATTTTCAGAGGGGTGTGAAAAATTTATTTTAGGCGTGATATATCGACCTCCAAACTTAAATAGGAACAAGGGAAACTACTTTGGTAGGAAATTGTTAATGCCACAAGGCATGATAACGTAGTGATTCTAGGGGACTTTAACTTTAGTCAGATTGATTGGAATTTCTTGACAGGTAATTTAGAATCAAACGACTTTTTAGAAGTAGTTCAGGATTGTTTTTTGAAGCAGTTTGGGACAGAACCTACAAGTGGAAATAACCTACTTGACTTAGTTGTGGCAAACAAGGAATCCCTTGTTAATAATTTAGAAATTACAGACGAACTCGGCACGAGCGACCACAAGTCAATTACCTTTAGCATTGAATGGATGTATGATAGTAGAGATAATTCAGTAACAGTCCCAGACTTTCGCTTAGCAGATTATAATGGGCTTAGAGAACACTTATCAACTGTGGACTGGGGTAACGAAGATAGCTATCAATATGACAGCTTTCTTAACACTAAATCTAAACTTATCTAATTTTATCCATTATTGCGGGTTCTCTCTTGGAGAGATATCCTCAAGACCTTATTTATATCCCCTTTGTTAATACCCATTTTCCACTTGTATACCTCGATCATGTCTCCCCTCATTCTACGTCTTACAAGTGAATGTAATTTAAGGGTCTTCAATCTTTCTTCGTAAGGAAGATTTCTAATGCTATGTATTAATTTAGTCATTCTATGCTGAATGTTTTCTAACGAATTAATATCCATTCTGTAATATGGAGACCAAAACTGAGCTGTGTAATCTAGGTGAGGCCTTACTAACGATGTATAAAGCTGTAATATAACCTCTGGACTTCTGTTGCTTACACTTCTTGATATAAATCCCAGTAATCTGTTTGTCTTATTATGTACGCTTAGGCATTGCTGTCTTGGTTTAAGGTTGCGGCTTACCATAACCCCAAGTCTTTTTCTACGTTATTTAACTTATAAGTGCTTGGGTTATGGACACTCCCGAGCTTCAGAATCTTGCATTTATCAACATTGAACTGCATCTGCCACTTTTCTGACCAGCAATTGAGTTTGTCTAAATCCTCCTGAAGTTCCCTGACATCTACGTTTGAATCAATTATCCTACCTATCTTCGTGTCATCGGCGAATTTGCTCATGTCACTAGTAATTCCCTCATCAAGGTCATTGATATATATTATAAACAACAACGGGCCTAAGACTGATCCCTGTGGAACACCACTTGTTACAGATCCCCACTCGGATTTAACCGCACTTATGCACACTCTCTGCTTCCTATTGGTGAGCCATGACTCGATCCATTACAGCACTTTTCCCCAAAGGCCATGAGCTGCCACTTTCTTTAACAGTCTCTGGTGCGGTACTCTATCAAAAGCCTTACTAAAATCTAAATAAACAATATCGAACTCTTTATCGTGATCAACAGCCTCAAAAGCTTTACTAAAGAAGATTAATAAATTAGATAGGCAGGAACGGCCCCTCGTGAATCCATGCTGAGTATCATTAATCAAATTATGGTTATCTAGATGGCTTCTAATAATATCAGCTATAATTGGCTCTAGTAATTTGCCTACAATTGAGGTCAGGCTTATTGGGCGGTAATTTGACAGTAGTGACTTGTCCCTGCTTTAAAAATAGGAATTGCATTAGCCATCTTCCACATATCAGACACTACACCTGTTTGAAGAGATAAATTAAAAATGTTAGATATTGGTTCACAGAGTTCCATTTTGCATTCCTTAAGAACCCTTGCAAAAAGCTCATCAGGACCCGGCGATTTATTTTGTTTCAGTCGGTCTACTTGTTTCATAACCATTTCGCTAGTGACTGATATTACATAATTTATCTTCTTCAGGGCCACTATAAAAAATAATTACTGGGATATTATTAGTGTCTTCCTGTGTGAAAACTGCGAGAAAATAATTATTAAAGATAGAGCATATATCATTCTCCTTGTCAGTAGGATGCCCAGAGTTATTTTTAAGGAGACCTATCTTATCCCTAACTTTTGTTCTATAAACCTGGAAAAAATGTTTTTGGTTAGTTTTTGAATCCCTAGCAACTTTAATTTCATAGTCCCGTTTAGCTTTTATTATCCTCTTTTTTACGTCCCTCTTAATGTCAGTATACTGATTTATAAGATGACCCTCACCTCTTTTTATGCGCCTAAAAATTCATTTCTTCTGCCCTAAAAGATATTTGAGCCTGTTATTCATCCAATTTGGGTCATTTCTACTTGATCTAATTTCTTTATATGGGATAAATTTTCTTTGGGCAGCCTGAACAGTGTTAGGAAAGCTGTCATATTGATAGCTCTCTTCGTTACCCCAGTCCACAGATGATAAGTGTTCTCTAAGCCCATTGTAATCTGCTAAGCGAAAATCTGGGACTGTTACTGAATTATCCCTACTATCATACATCCATTCACTGGTCGCTTGTGTCGAGTTCCTCTATAATTTCTAAATTATTAACAAGGGTTTCCTTGTTTGCCAGAACCAAGTCAAGTAGGTTATTTTCCCTTGTAGGTTCTGTTACAAACTGCGTCAAAAAACAATCCTGAGCTACTTCTAAAAAGTCTTTAAGGTTCTAAATTCCCTGTTAAGAAATTCTAATCAATCTGACTAAAGTTAAAGTCCCCTAGAATTATTTCGTTATCATGTCTTGTGGCCTTAACAATTTCCAAAGTAGTCTCCTTGTTCCCTATCTAAGTTTGGAGGACGATACATCACGCCTAAAATCAATTTTTCACACCCCTGTGAAAATTCTATCCAGACAGACTCTGTATGTATTTTTTCAGACTCTATACCCGTTTTTATGTAACAGTTTAAATGATCACCCCACCCCCTTTATTGATACTTCTGTCTACTTGGAACAATTTAAAACCCTGAATGTGACATTCAGCAGGCATATCCCAATTTTTCATATTAAACCACGTCTCAGTTATTGCAAAAACATCAATATTATCCGCACTTGCAACTAATCTTAATTCTTCCATCTTATTTCTTGCACTACGTGTATTAGTATAAAATATGTTTAGAAAACCTCCCTTCTCTTTTCTCTTCCTGCCGATTTCTATTCCTCCATTATACCTGTTACTGACCCTATCCTCCCTAATGCCACTGGGTTTCCAATATTCACCAATAACTCCACCTCATTCTGCCTATTACTGGTTTCCCCAAAACTCACACTATCGCTACACTTAGAATTCATTGATTTTCCACAAAAACCCATACCACTTAACTGGCTGGCTTAAGTGCAAAACCCGGATCAACTCCTCGAAGGTTATAACACACTATGCCAGGAGGCTTGAGAGACTGCTGTACAAACTGGCTTGGACTGTTGGAGAAGCCGGCTGAGTGGCTAGCTTTGTCGGTTAGAGTTAACAGGCGGGCTTGAGGGATGCCAACGGCACTCGGCTCTATCTTCTTAAATCTGCTGCCACCAATTTGTCGTGTGGGTTCTTGATGATGGATTTGGTAATAAACACAAACAAAGTTTGGTTCGTAACTATATTAGTGATAATAATGGGAGAGCACTCAGAGCCTGTGCCTGTCTCCTCTCTGCTATCCTGACTTGAATTGGGGCTAGTGAGTGAGAGAGGCTCACGGCATTCAAAGGGTGACCTATGAGATGCTAGGTCAGCAGAAAGACTAGTAATGGACAGTGATCACATGAAAGGCTTATGACTCACTAACGGTTGGTAAGATACAAATACTACTACTGACTTACTACTGTTAAATCTCAGAATTCAGAGAGAACATGAACACAAAAAAAAATTTGAACATCATTAAGTTGACATAGCAGACACAGTGGAAATACTCTCTAGAAGTAGATAATATATCTACAGAGATTATTTACATTTAATCCCAACTCTGTTAGGGTGAGATTTACATATGCAGAGTGGCCATCATCTCTAGGGGGGGTCAAATTCTGTAGCAACGGCTAACAGATGCTGTGGTTGGGGAGGATCTAAATTGGTATTTACAACTGAAACTTGGGGATTCCTCATTACTTGTTATGTACATAAGGAATAACTACAATCAGGTTGTTTGTCTGTCTGGTTGCTAGAGGGAGAGGGTACTGAGTCAGGAGGATTGTCAGAGTTTGTCACATTTGTCTGGATGTTAGGAACCTGGTCATCATCACATTCAAACTTCACATGATCTAAATGCGATTCTTTATACAGACCAGTACTGATTTCTCGAACTTTATACTTATTGTCACTGACATGTTCGACTACTCGATATGGACCAACAAACTTTTGATCGAGCTTAGTCAGTGTAACTCTTGAACCTACTTTAATTTTGGTTGGCTTTGCTCAAGTATTAGTGACTTGTAAATGCTGCTGATGATTTATGAAGTGTTTCCCGGATTCTTCTAAAAACACTTTGAGCTAAGCTGGCACGAGTTACTATGAAATCATCAGGATTATAATTTGGTTTCGGATTAGAATATAACAACTCAGATGGAATGTGTTTATCTACACCATACAACGCATAATGTGGAGTGTTGCCTATAGAAGCATTGTAAGCAGAATTTATGGCACACTGAACATCAGGTATAACTTCATCCCAGGTTGCATTATTTGGATTAATAGTGGCTCTCACCACATCGAGTACTTTCTTATTAGTTCTTTCCGCTAGACCATTATTGGAAGGATGGTGAGGAACAATGGTCGATTTAGAGATCTTGTACAAAGTACACAGCTTTTTAAGAATCTCATTACTGCGATACAGTAACTCTTGGTTCATGACAAAATCACTGATGGGTACTGGTGGCTTCACAGAGAGAGTTTGATCTTCCTGAAGCAGGAATCGAATCACACCAGACCACATGGGATCTGTTCTTTGAGCATTCTTGACATCCTTGGCACTAAATGGAGGATCTGCTATTACTCTACTAATGTCATGATAAAGCATCTGCATCTATATTATATTTGCCAGGTAAGTGTTCAAAGGTTGGGTTGAACTCTTGGATAGTCAAGGACCATCTGGCTAATCTTCCAGTAGGTTGTTTATTCTGGAATAAAGGAATCAGTGGAGCATGATCTGTTAAGACATGACCAGGGTACTGATATATAATATCTCCGAAGTGCTTCAAAGACTGGTTACTGTATAATTACGTTCAGCCTTTGTAAGGACTCAACTAGCAAATGCAACTGTGTTGTACTTGCTATCGGTCTTCTGAGCTAGGACTGCGACGGCACCTATGCCAATCGAACTTGCATCAGTTGTTAGATAGAAGGGCTTAGAAAAATCTGGAAATTTAAAATTAGGGGAAGATGTTAACTTTTCTTTGAGACTCATGAAATCGTAATGACAAGATTCCAAACAAACTATACCATGGGCGGGGATAGAACCCGCGATCAGAGAGTCATAAAAGTCAAGACCGACGTGTTAGCCACTGGTTAATGCATCAGTGTGGAGTTTTATGACTTGGTATGTTTTTTTTTCTTTGAGGGTTTAGAATGCTCTTTCTTGACAGAAGGTCCAAGCGAAATGAGCATCTTTCTTAAGAAACTCATAAGAGCTGCTATAGAAGAAAAATTAGCAATGAAAGATCTATAAAAACCTGCTAAAGCCCACAAAGAATCTTACAGCATCAACAGTTTTTGGAGATGAAAAATTTAATACTGCAGTTACTTTACTTTGGTCAGTTGTAACCCCTCTAAGAGTGACTACATGACCAAGGAACTAGATCTCTGATCTGAAAAATTGACATTTACACAGTTTAATCTTTAAGCTGGCTTCTCAAAGCTTACCAAGTTCTAAATCGAGACTTTTCAGGTGTGACTCCAAGTCTTCGGACATGACAATTACGTCATCTAAGTACACCATGAGCACATTACCTACGAGGCATCAAAATATATTCATCACGAGCCTCGAGAAGGTGAAAGGCAAGGTGCATAAACCAAAGACCATTCTGAGGAAATGATAATGACCTGTAGGAGTGGAAAATATGGTTAGCTCTGGGCTGTCCCCCTTAAGAGGGACATGCTAAAACCCTTGTAACAAGTCCAGGGTCGAAAAGACTTTGTTATCCCCAATATTGCATAAAATACCATCAAGTACAGGAAGTGGGAAGCAATCTGGAATTCTTTTTGCATTCAACTTCATAAAGTCAATCACCGGGCACCAAGTACCATCTTTCTTAGGTACTAGGAACAAGGACACATTTCAGAGTGAATTACTAGTAATGACACATTGCAAACAAACCACATGATCAACTCTGTGCTCTTGAAGAGGACCTTCTGAGCTAGAGTCATAGGTCTGGTACCAGGTTAGCTGGAGATTCGTCTGTAAAAACTTGCATTTGTGGACACAGTGGTGCCTATGCTAACCTTCCTATGGGTGAAAATACCTAGTTGGATGAATCTTATTGAAGCTAGCTGGCCCAGTGGCTTACGCGACGGTCTAGAGTTCTGAGACTCTCTGACCGCGGGTTCGAACCCCACCCGTGGTATGTGGTTTGAATTACTAGGTGTGATGACACCATCATCAAGAATCTTATTGATCAATTCTTCTGTGACAGTAACTTGTGAATGAGGCCTTCTGTACCCAGGTACATAAATAGGTCTGGTACCAGGTTCAAGTGGAATACGATGCAACAAATTCTTGACCTCGTCTGGGAAGTCAGTGGGAGCTAAGTCTTTCTCCTCTACTGGTGGAGTGGATGGATTCGGTGGAGTGGATGGACTCTTTCCGGTTGAAATAGCACCGACCCACTGGTCAGGTGACAACTCATCCTCTACATGAACAGCGTAAGAATAGTGAACAAGGTCAACAATGGTGGTGTTCGCTCTGAGGCGAATACTGTGACCGGAAGTGTTAGCAAGGAAGAAATGGATCATATCTCGTATAAAATGCAATCATGGCTCAACAAACAAACCTTGCAAGAATTACTGTCAACTCGGATGTTATCATCATCTGGAACATGCGGGACAACAACAAACACTTTAGTGAGTGCACTAGCCGCGACAGAAACATCTTTCTGCAGACGGCCTGTCACATCGACAAGAGATGGCATTACTAGTTTCAATTAGTCGTTTTCCAACAAGGCGTTCCCTGTGGAAGAACTACCACTTGAACTAGCAGTCAACACAGGGATAGGCTCAGTACCCAAGGTTGTCTGAGGTTCTTCTGACAGCTGAGGCAACTGTACACTATCTTGCATCTCTGAAATTGTAGGAATTGGATCACAACCAGGAATGACAGGATTACTAGTGCCTGATCGCTTGGTTACACTACTGGAAAATGCACAGGACTGTAAAGACTTAATCCGAACTTTGTACTCTGCAGCAGTATGACTGATCTCGGATCCAAGCTGGTAACCCAAAATGGTATGAACAAATCATCAATTTGGGGATGCCATTGGTAAGGATCAAACATTATGCTTAAGTCTCTCATGGAAGCAAATCCCAGTAGATCACCGGAGGAACTAATCTGGTGACAACAAGGAAGGAAGCAGTAAAGTCTCTTCCTTGGATAGAAAAGGTGAGGGAATTCTGACCTCGGACACGCAGGCTAGAACCAGCCCCATCACTAAGGGAGAACACATGAGTTGGTTCTACGAAAAGGACACGACATAACTGCTTATCCTTAAACAAACTAGACCTGATAATATTGACTTGTGCACCAGAGTCCATGAACACATGAACGTGCGAGTTTAGAACAGATGCTTGTACCAAGGGACCTATTGTTGCATTGGAATTAATGTGCAAACAAGGAGGGTCGTCATCAGAGAAGGTTTGTTCCACTGCATCCCAAAATTATCTTCGTCGAAGACATGTGAAGCAACATCATCAATGAGACTGTCTTCCTCGAGACTGCATAAGGCATCGAATTAATTAAGAACGGAGATGGAGTATTCATCAACATCTACTGTCACCACTGGACAGTTTGACTGGGGCGCTCGGATTCCCCCGAATTTGAAGAACGAGATTGGTTCAGGTAATCCTGAGAACCACGACCTCTATTGCCTCTCCTGGTTCTGTGGTTGGAATTGCCATGGAAGGATCTATAGTATCTACAGTTTTAGAGAGCATTACACTCAGACGTATCATGTTCATGTATTCTATGGAAAGTACAGTACGGCAGGTTGGTTTGAGAGTTATCGTCAGTACGACGCTTTTTACTTTGACCACTTGTACAATTTACTGCAATATGACCTCAGTAACTACAGATATAACACGTTATATTGCTATGGTTACTGAATGCACTGTGAGCACTACGAGGAGAACGACTACTCGTTACTCTAGCCTTGGATGACTGATGTGACTGACTTTTATCAGGATTTTTTGTTGTTAAACAAACAAGGGGTAGTGTTGAAGGATTCATAGAAGCAGTTAATGTAGGTTTGATGCATGGAAAGGAACACACATGGCACGTGTATGAACAAGGACTGCTAGCAGTTCCATATTCACAGTTGGAGGGTTGGAGTTATAAGCATACAAAGAAAAAGGCGGCATTTATTCTTTGATAGCTCGTTTACCCTCTTCAGAAATAAAATCTGAAGATTGTACTGCTTTAATGAATGATGACAAGAGTTTCGATAAGCGAATCGCAAAGAACATTAAAGATTCACTTGACATAGGTGTTGAAGTCACTATTTCCTTAAGGACGATATACGGATCAGAATCAGTCATTGGTACAAGAAAAGAACGGATCAGATTCTCAGATTCTGACCACTTAGTAAAATACTCAAAGTCGCGTATGGTAAGGAGGTTAACGATATTCACAGCAGCTGGCGAACGAGCAAGACTTTCTTTTGAAATCCAAATAATACATTCTTCTGACGGAGTACCTTCCACCAGTACATTAGCTCGAGAATGGACGGCAGTGAACCATGCTCCAAGATTATTCACGTTGCCATCGAATAAGGGCAAAGCATCAAAAGGGTCACGAAAAAAACTATATTGTTTCGGGGTCTGTTGTGGTCTATCAGTCGGTAAGGGACCATTAGAATTTAGCACAGATACAACATTGGCTTGACTGATGTTATTCACTAAGGCATTGCTGTCATTGCTCAAAGATAGTTGAGACATGATTTCAGAGAAATTGTGCAAACACGATGAAAGCAAAGAATAACAAAAGAAAGTACTATATGAAACGAAGTTTGCTTAAATTGAAATTAAAGATGCTTATCTAACTCTGAATAAGCAAATACAAATTTATAAGACACACTGAATGAGAAAGAAAACTCACTGAAATTTACTTGGCTAAGATAAGGAAATACTTTGAAAATTCAAGAAAGGGAAAACATTATTGTAATCTGAATTAATTTCAGAAGTGAGCTGTCTTTACCCGTAATTCAATAAAGAAATTTGATAATAAAATTGTAATTCAATGCAAAAAAAATAATAAAATAAGATCAATAAATTGTATGTAATTGGAAATATGCTGGGAAAATAAATTTTCTAAAGACAGCACAAAAAAAAAATGCAATGATAAACACAAATAAAATAATAAAATAAGAAACTATGCATTCAATTAGTTATGTACTGAGAATATTATAATGTATCAACCTTTTTAAAATACTTATTAATTACTGAAAAATAGGGCAATAAAATTATGAAAAGAAAAAAATAATCACTGGAGAACAAACAAATTGCACAATTAAAATAATTTGTAGAATTAGTCAATGTATCAATAAAAATTGTACACAGAAAATATAGCTTAGAAAGAATATAAAAACAGCAAGAAATAACTGGTTTGAACAATTTAACTCTTAATTTCAATTAGGCAAAACAAATTACTCAAAAACAGAGCAATGATAATAGTTTACTTTAAAAATTGCACTAAGAGTGAATTTGTTCAAAGAAATGTCAATAAAATTATTAAAAATAATACGAAATAGAGAACTGGGAATTCAACGCTTACAAAGTTGCAGGAAACACAAATAAAAACTCAAGAGTTCACTCACTACACTTATTATATAATTGTCTTAGACTATGGTCTTGCTTAACAACAAGATATGATACTACACTCAAACAAATGAGACACTGAATATATAAAATATTTAACACAAAAATAATGGTACACACAGAATTAAAATGGTAATTTTGCACACTGAAGAAAGAGTAGTGAATGAATCAACACAGAATTAGCAGGAAAACACAAGGAAAATGCACTGAAAATAAGTTAAGAACACAGATGATAAAAAAAATAAACAGTTCACAAGGAGTGAATGACAGAGGTAAAAGTATATAAACTAAGGGAGGAGGAAGTTAGGGTGAGATATAAGCAACTATTGGCAGAAAGGTGGACTAGTGCAAGTATGAGTAGTGGGGGGTTGAAGAGAGTTGCGATAGTTTTAAAAATTAGAATGTGGGCAGAAGTTTGTGGCTATAGGAGGGTGGGTGCAGGAGGAAAGAGGAGTGATTGGTGGAATGAAGAAGTAAAGGGTGTGATAAAAGAGAAAAAGGTAGCTTATGAGAGATTTTTACAAAACAGAAGTGTTGTAAGAAAAGCTGAGTATATGGAGAGTAAAAGAAAGGTGAAGAGAGTGGTGAGAGAGTGCAAAAGGAGAGCAGATGAAAGAATGGGAGAGGCTCTGTCAAGAAATTTTGCTGAAAATAAGAAAATTTTTGGAGTGAGATAAACAAGTTAAGAAAGTCTAGGGAACGAATGGATTTGTCAGTTAAAAACAGAGTAGGGGAGTTAGTAGATGGGGAGCTGGAGGTATTAGGTAGATGGCGGGAATATTTTGAGGAACTTTTAAATGTCAATGAAGAAAGGGAGGCGGTAATTTCATGCACTGACCTGGGAGGTATAACATCGTTTATTAATGAAGAAGAGCAGGATGTGAGTGTGGGGGAGGTGCGTGAGGCATTACGTAGAATGAAAAGGGGTAAAGCAGCTGCAACTGACGGGATCATGACAGAAATGTTAATAGTGTTGGAGTGGTTGGTATTTTTGTTTAATGTATGAAAGAGAGGAAGGTACCTAACGATAGGCAGAGAGCATGTATAGTTTCTTTATATAAAGGGAAGGGGGATAAAAGAGAGTGTAAAAATGATAGGGGAATAAGTTTACTGAGTATACCAGGTAAAGTGTATGGCAGGGTTATTATTGAAAGAATTAGAGGTAAGACAGAGAGTAGGATTGCAGATGAGCAAGGAGGCTTTAGAGTGGGTAGGGGATGTGTAGATCAAGTGTTTACAGTGAAGCATATATGTGAACAGTATTTAGATAAAGGTAGGGAAGTTTCATTGTATTTTTTATGGATTTAGAAAAAGCATATGATAGAGTGGATAGGGAGCAATGTAGAGATGTTGCAAGTGTATGGAATAGGTAATAAGTTACTAAATGCTGTAAAGAGTTTTTATGAGGATAGTGAGGTTCAGGTTAGGGTGTGTAGGAGAGAGGGAGATTACTTCCCAGTAAAAGTAGGTCTTAGACAGGGATGTGTGATGTCACCATGGTTGTTTAATATATTTATAGATGGGGTTGTAAAAGAAGTAAATGCTAGGGTGTTGGGGAGAGGAGAGGGATTAAATTATGGGGAATCAAGTTCAAAAATGGGAGTTGACACATTTACATTTTGCTGATGATACTGTGCTTATGGGAGATTCTAAAGAAAAGTTGCAAAGGTTAGTGGACGAGTTTGGGAGGGTGTGTAAAGGTAGAAAGTTGAGAGTGAACATCAATAAGAGTAAGATGATGAGTGTATCAAATGATTTAGATAAAGAAAAATTGTATATCACATTGGAGAGAGGGAGTATGGAAGAAGTGAATGTTTTCAGATATTTGGGAGTTGACTTGTCAGCTAATGGGTTTATGAAGGATGAGGTTAACCATAGAATTGATGAAGGAAAAAACGTGAAGAAGGGAATGTATGAAAATATAGTGGTACCAACACTCTTATATGGGTGTGAAGCTTGGGTTGTAAATGCTGCACCAAGGAGGCGGCTGGAGGCAGTGGAGATGTCCTGTTTAAGGGCGATGTGTGGTGTAAATATTATGCAGAGAATTCGGAGTGTGGAAATTAGGAGGAGGTGTGGAGTTACTAAAAGTATTAGTCAGAGGGCTGAAGAGGAGTTGTTGAGGTGGTTTGGTCATTTAGGGAGAATGGATCAAAGTAGAATGAATTGGAGAGCGTATAAATCTGTAGGTTGGAGGGAGGGGCTAAAGGAGGTTTTGTGGGCGAGGGGCTTGGACTTTCAACAAGCGTGTGTGAGCGTGTTAGACAGGAGTGAATGGAGACGAATGCTTTTTTTGACCTGACGAGCTGTTGGAGTGTGAGCAGAGTAATATTTAGTGAAGGGATTCATGGAAACTGGTTATTATAGATTTAGCCGGACTTGAGTCCTGGAATTGGGAAGCACAAATAGCACCCGAATTTAAGCTACGGATTACTTGGAAGTTCCTGGAATTGAGAAAAAAAAAGCACACGGGACGTTCGAGGGTCACTGTACTTTAAAGGACGGGTCTGGGATAGTGACAGCTTGGAGGGACTATTCTAAACTGTCGTATCTGAGCGCCTCTGCAAAGACAGTAATTATGTATGAGTGTGATGAAAATTTTGAGTGATGATGATTCGGTATTTTCTTTTTGAGTCACTCTGCCTCGGTGGGAGACGGCCGACTTGTTGAAAAAAAAAAAAAATAGTCAAATAATAAATGTGTACAAGAGAAAATATTACTTACTTCAGATTGGAGAGAATGGGAAACGATAACAAACATATATAAAAAATAAACACAAAAATGAACGATAATACGACACTGGAAAATATTGCAGATTAACGAGTCAAATGGAACACACACAAGTAAGGAACTAGGACACAAGTCTCTGAATAACACACTAAAAAAATTCACTGTAGATGTAGAAAGTGTCTCAACATATAATGAAAAAATATCTCTATAATGAACAAATGTCTATATAATGTTTAACTGAAGAACTGGAAACGACGTCAGAAGGGGAAGGATGGTACAATTCCAATAGTATATGGCACACGTTGTTAATGGTGATCAGGTTTTGTGTGGGTGGTGGCGGCTGGGTGAGCAGGAGTTCCACGTGCGCGTCTGGCTGACACTAGGCATTCACGTGGTAAGAAGCCTGGGTGGCTTAATAAGCCACAATTGTACCATAGGGATGGTGATTATCTCTGACCAGCGTTGTACTGGTAGCACAGAGTGGTACAGCACAGGGAGACAATAACTTTAAGGAGGATCTTGCTTGGCTTACTCCTCTCTCAGCTGGGCTATAAAGCTGGCTTAAGTCCTCGACACTGGCTAGGCTGGGATGGCTTGAATGCTTGTAACAATGCACACAGCAGAAATGAAGCTGGTTGAGTGACTGGCTTAAGTAGGCTGGGTGGCTTATGCTTTCCCCTACAGACTGGGTTAACTGGCTTGACTAAATTTGCAAAACTCAGATCAACTCCTCGTAGGTTAGCAAATAAGGCATGAAACAACTAACTAGGAAGCTCTGTAGACAAGGCTAGAGAAATGCTGTGGGTAGCTGGCGTCTCTAGGTTTCTACACGGGTCACACAATGTTCGTCTCGGCTTGGAAGAAATAATCTCCGTATATATGCAAATACTTGGGGGTTCGTGAGGAGATACTGGAGTAAGGAATACACACGTTGGATGTCTTGGAGGAGTGTAATTAGGAGAGTTGAGGAGCCCAGGAGCCTTGCCTTGTCCAGTCTAGCCTAGCCTTGAACTGAGAGGGAACGCTGTGGCCTACAGCTCACGTGTGAGAGGTTTCGTGACTTCATAACTAGTAAGGGAGCCTATCTATAAAGTAGCTGGGATTATTTAAGTATACTACACAAGTACACAGTAACACTACTGACAATAGGAGGGATAGGGGGGACATGATAACGACGTATAAAATACTGAGGAATTGACAAGGTGGACAAGTCCCGAATGTTTCAGAGATGAGACACAGGAACAACTGGCCACAATTGGAAATTGAAAACCCAGATGAGCCATAGGTATGTTAGGAAGTATTTCTTTAGCCTTATATTTGTAAGGAAGTGGAACAATCTGGAGAGTGAAGTAGTGGAGACAGGTTCCATACACTGCTTTAAGAAGAGATATGATAAGACTCTAGTAGCAAGGAGAGAGTGACCTAGTATCGACCAGTGAAGAGGCAGGGGACAAGAGCTATGAATCGACCCTGCAACCACATATAGGCGGGTACACACAAGTGAGAATATACACACCCACACCTACACATCATAGCACTAACAGAAACGAAACTCACCAGAATGATAACAGACGCAAGATTCCCACCCAGATATCAGATCCTGAGGAAAGATAGAGGAAGCAGAGAGGAGGAGTTGCACTGCTCATTAAAAACCGGTGGGGATTTGAGGAAATGGAAGGAATGAACAGAATGAGCGTAAGGGACTACATAGTAGGAACAATAAAGTCTAGGGGATCTAAGGTGGTAATTGCAGTGAAGTACAACCTGCCATAGAACTTCAGGAGGGCAAGAGGAGAATATGAAGATAGCAACAGAGAAATGGTGGACACACTAGCTGAGGTGACCAGAAGAGCTCACATGGGTAGAGCGAAGTTACTAGTTATGGGTGATTTTAATCACAAGGAGACTGACTGGGAAAACCTGGAGCCACATGGGGGTCCTGAAACATGGAGAGCCAAAATGTTGGATGTTCTACTGGAAAATCTCATACATCAACATGTTAGGGACACTATCAGAGAGAAAGGTGAGGATAAACAAGCAAGACTGGACCTTGTATTCAACTTGAATACAAGGTCCTAGTGACCATGTGGTTCTGAGCTGTGGTTAGGACCTTTTATTCACCTTGAATACAAGGTCCTAGTGATTATGTGGTGCTAGTGACCATGTGGTTCTGAGCTTTGAATACATAGTGGAGAGAGTAAACAGGAGTAGGATGGGAAAAGCCAAACTACAAATGGGGAGACTACACAGGCATGAGGAATTTCCAGCAAGCGGTACAGTGGGAAAGAGAATTGGTAGGAAAATCAGTAAACGAAATGATGGACTACTTGACAACAAAATGCAAGGAGGGTGAGGAGAAGTTTGTTCCCAAGGGAAACGGAAATAATGGAAAGACCAGAATGAGGTCTTGGTTCATCCAGAAGTGTGCTAGAGAACGGAAAAAGTACAGAAAACAAAGGACCCGGAAAATAAAGAGATTAATCGAAAGCCAGAAATGAATATGCACAGATAAGGAGGGAGGACCAGCGACAATACCAAAATGACATAGCATCGAAAGTCAAGTCTGATCCGAAACTGTTGTATAGCCACATCAGGAGGAAAATAACAGTCAAGGATCAGTTAATCAGACTGAGAAAGGAAGGTGGGGAGTTCACAAGAAACGACCAAGAAGTGTGTGAGGAGCTCAACATGAGATTTAAAGAAGTATTCATTGTAGAGACAGGAAGAACTCCAGGAAGTCAGATTAAGGAGATACACCAACAAGGGATACAACAACAAATGTTGGATGAAATACACACAACTGAGGAGGGGGTGAAGAAGCTGCTATGTGAACTTTATACCTCAAAGGCTGGACAGACAAAATCTCTCCGTAGGTCTTAGAGAGGGAGCAGAGACGCTGTGTGTGCCACAAACAAAAATCTTCAACACATCCATTGAAACTTGGCAACTACCAAAGGTATGGAATGTGGAAAATGTAGTCCTAATTTTTGAGAAAGGAGACAGACACGAGGCATTAAACTACAGACCTGTGTCACTGACGTGTATAGTTCGCAAAATCATGGAGAAGATTATAAGGAGGGGAGTTGTGAAGCACATAGAAAGGAACAAACTTATAAACGAGAATCAGCAAAGTTTCAGGAAAGGGAAATCCTGTGTCACAAACCTACTGAAGTTTTATGACAAGGTAACGAAAGTAAGACACAAGAGAGAGTGGTGGGTAGATTGCATCTTCTTGGACTGCATGAAGGCCTTCGACACACGCATAAATGGAAAGGCAATGGATCAGAGAATACCTGACAGGTAGGCAACAAGGAGTCATAGTAAGTGACGAGGTGTCAGAGTGGGCGCCTTTGACGAGCGGGGTTCCACGGGGGTCAGTCCTAGGACCAGTGCTGTTTTTGGTATGTGTGAATGACATGACGGAAGGGATAGACTCAGAAGTGTCCCTGTTTGCAGATTATGTGAAGTTAATGAGGAGAATTAAATTGGATGAGGATCAGGCAGGACTACAAAGAGACCTGGACAGGCTGGAAGCCTGGTCCAGCAACTGGCTCCTTGTATTTAACCCCGCCAAATGCAAAGTCATGAAGAACGGGGAAGGGCAAAGAAGACCGCAGACAGAGTATAGTCTAGGTGGCCAAAGACTGCAAACCTCACTCAAGGAAAAGGATCTTGGGGTGAGTATAAGAGTGAGCACATCTCCTGAGGCACACATCAACCAGATAACTTCTGCATCATTTGGGCGAATGGCAAACCTAAGAACAGCGTTCCGATACATCTCTGTACACCGTGTACGTCAGGCCCATATTGGAGTGTACAGCACCAATTTGGAACCCTCACCTTGTCAAGTTCGTAAAGAAATTAGAGAAAGTGCAAAGGTTTGTAACAACACTAGTTCCAGAGCTAAGGGAAATGTCGTACGAAGAAAGGTTAAGAGAAATCGGCCTGACGACACTGGAGGACAGGAGAGTTAGGGCAGACATGATAACAACATACAAAATACTGCGAGGAATTGACAAGGTGGACAAAGACAGGATGTTCCAGAGATTTGACAAAAAAACAAGGGGTCACAATTGGAAGTTGAAGACTCAGATGAGTCAAAGGGATGTTAAGAATTATTTCTTCAGTCATAGAGTTGTCAAGAATTGGAAGTCTGGAAAGTAACGTAGTGGAGGCAGGAACCATACATAGTTTTAAGACGAGGTTATATAAAGCTCATGGAGCAGAGAGAGAGAGTGACCTAGTAGCGATCAGAGAAGAGGCGGAGCCTGGATCTATGACTCGACCACTGCAACCACAAATAGGTGAGTACACACATACACACACACACACACACACACGACGGTAGAGTGTAGTGGGACACAAGGCTCCGTGAATCTTAGTATTTTCAGGGGTTGCATTAGCTCCTAGAGAAGCCAGTGGTAGTGACAGGGTCAGTGAACAACCCTACAAGTGATAACCAAAGTTATTAGCTTAAAAAAGACGAGAGGAAGCCTGAAATTATACAACAAAATTTGAAAGTGCCAAATCGTTTGAGGCCTAGCAGGCACTGCTGCCACACGGGTACAAATATACAAAGTACAAAGCGAGTGACGAAAGTCAGAAGGTCAAGAGTTAAGAGAGGTTGGTTAAAAAGCAAAATGTGGGGTAGCATATAGCGAGTGTGACAAAGTTAACAAGAAAACCAAGAAAAAACAAAACAAAACAAAAACAAAAATATATAACCAGGGAAGGTGGCAGGCAGTAGGCCTCCAGGAAGTGGTGACATCATAGAAGGTTGTGTGTCATTATAAATAAGTGTAACTTACCAAAAGTGAGGAGTAATTTACAAAAGTGAAAAGTGAAAACACCTGAGGAACGTGTGGTGTATGAGTATAAATGGATATATTTTATCATGGGTGAAGGATTTCGAAGAAAGTTTTAGAGGTCAATGCAGTACGACAACAAGGAGGCAGAAGCAGCAACTTGTCCACCACTCCACTGCCAGCCGCAAGTACACTCACCTAGTGTGGTTGCATGTTGTGTCAGCAGTACTGGTCT
Organism: Cherax destructor; assembly: GCA_009830355.1. Classification (NCBI taxonomy): domain Eukaryota; kingdom Metazoa; phylum Arthropoda; class Malacostraca; order Decapoda; family Parastacidae; genus Cherax; species Cherax destructor. Next base: position 1,533 of record WNWK01033370.1, on the reverse strand, counting down.
CTGACACTGGTAGCTAAGGGTCACTCACTCCTGCCAGCTATTACCTGAATTAGAGTAAAAACAACATTGATAAGGTGGAGATAGGATTGATGAATGTGTGGTAAGCTAGTGAGGGACACCATCAAACACACACACACACACACACACACACACACACACACACACACACACACACACACACACACACATAAACACACACATCAACCAGATAACTGCGGCAGCATATGGGCGACTGGCATACCTAAGATTAGCGTTCCGTTACCTTAACAAGGAATCGTTCAAGACAATGTACACCGTGTACGTCAGGCCCATACTAGAATATGCAGCACCAGTCTGGAACCCACACCTGGTCAAGCACGTAAAGAAACTAGAGAAAGTGCAAAGGTTTGCGACAAAGTTAGTTCCACAACTCAGGGGTCTGTCCTATGAAGAAAGATTGAGGGAAATAGGACTAACAACACTGGAGGAAAGAAGGGTCAGAGGAGACATGATAACGACATACAAAATACTGCGGGGAATTGACAAGGTAGACAGTGACAGTTGTTTCAGAGAGGGAACACAGAAACAAGGGGACACAACTGGAAGCTGAAGACTCAGATGAGTCAAAGGGATGTCAGGAAGCATTTCTTCAGCCACAGAGTAGTCAGGAAGTGGAATAGTCTAGAGAAAGATATAGTGGAGGCAGGAACCATACATAGTTTTAAGACAAGGTATGATAAAGCTCATAGAGCAGGGAGAGCAGAGACCCAGTAGCAGACAGCGAAGAGGCGGGGCCAGGAGCTGAGTCTCGACCCCTGCAACCACAATTAGGTGAGTACAATTAGGTGAGTACACACACACACACACATGTTCAGGCACTTGTAGAGCTGAGTATAGTATTATAATTTTTTAGATTTACTAGTATTAGTATAAGTATTTTCTAGTAATATTGATACATAGAAGTGAGGAGTATTTCTGGGCACACAAACATAGATGCGTGCGCATACAAACACACGCACAAACGCACAAGGTTTTCACACCTTCTGAAAGCTGATCTGACACATCCTCTCTCTCTCTATATCTCAACACATATACACACACATACAAGCAAACGGTCTCTCCCCCTCACGGTCTCCCCCACCCTAAAGGACTCCCCCCCCAACCCCTACTCTGGCCCACCAACAGTCCTCCACTCCACCCCCTCAGACATTTCCCCTCACTCCCCTCTCCCTTTTTTTCACCTACCTACCACTCTCTCTCTCCACCTCTCTCGACCCCCTGCAACCAAAATTAGGTGAGTACACTGCACACACTCAACACTCATACATAACACACCCACACCCTCACCCAGCCACACCCACACCCACCCACCCACACCCCACCCCCACACACACACAAACACACCCACCCACACACACCTTCACCCACACACACCCTCCACACCATCACACACCCTCACAAACCCTCACACACCCTCACACACCCTCACACACACATACCCAACACACACACACACATACCCAACACACACACACACACACACACACACACACA
>WNWK01033369.1:0-21206 GCA_009830355.1 Cherax destructor | reverse complement strand
ACCACTACTACCATACACTGCTGATACTACCACCACTACTACCATACACTGCTGATACTACCACCACTACTACCATACACTGCTGATACTACCACCACTACTACCATACACTGCTGATACTACCACCACTACTACCATACACTGCTGATACTACCACCACTGCTACCATACACTGCTGATACTACCACCTACTACCATACACTGCTGATACTACCACCACTACTTCACCATACACTGCTGATACTACCACCACTGCTACCATACACTGCTGATACTACCACCACTACTACCATACACTGCTGATACTACCACCACTACTACCATACACTGCTGATACTACCACCACTACTACCATACACTGCTGATACTACCACCACTGCTACCATACACTGCTGATACTACCACCACTACTACCATACACTGCTGATACTACCACCACTCTACCATACACTGCTGATACTCCCACCACTGCTACCATACACTGCTGATACTCCCACCACTACTACCATACACTGCTGATACTACCACCACTACTACCATACACTGCTGATACTACCACCACTACTACCATACACTGCTGATACTACCACCACTGCTACCATACACTGCTGATACTACCACCACTACTACCATACACTGCTGATACTACCACCACTACTACCATACACTGCTGATACTACCACCACTGCTACCATACACTGCTGATACTACCACCACTACTACCATACACTGCTGATACTACCACCACTACTACCATACACTGCTGATACTACCACCACTCTACCATACACTGCTGATACTACCACCACTGCTACCATACACTGCTGATCACCACTACTACTACCACACACTGCTGATACTACACCACTGCTACCATACACTGCTGATACTACCACCACTACTACCATACACGTGATCTACCACCACTACTACCAACGCTGATACTACCACCACTACTACCATCACTGTCTACACATACTCACTATACTGCCATCATGCTGACTCCACCACTGCTACCATACACTGCTGATACTACCACCACTACCATACACTGCTGATACTACCACCACTACCACATACCACTCACTGATACTACCACCACTGCTACCATACACTGCTGATACTACCACCACTACTACCATACACTGCTGATACTACCACCACTACTACCATACACTGCTGATACTACCACCACTCATTACCATACACTCGCTGATACTACCACCACTACTACCATACACTGCTGATACTACCACCACTACTACCATACACTGCTGATACTACCACCACTACTACCATACACTGCTGATACTACCACCACTACTACCATACACTGCTGATACTACCACCACTACTACCATACACTGCTGATACTACCACCATACTACCATCACGTGATCTACCACCACTCTCCATACACTGTGATACCACCACTGACTACCATACACGCTGATACTACCACCACTACTACCATACACTGCTGATACTACCACCACTACTACCATACACTGCTGATCTACCACCATGTACTAACACTGCTGATACTACCACCACTACTCCATACACTGCTGATACTACCACCACTACTACCATACACTGCTGATACTACCACCACTCTACCATACACTGTGATACTACCACCACTTACCATACACTGCTGATACTACCACCACTACTACCATACACTGCTGATACTACCACCACTACTACCATACACTGCTGATACTACCACCACTGCTACCATACACTGCTGATACTACCACCACTACTACCATACACTGCTGATACTACCACCACTGCTACCATACACTGCTGATACTACCACCACTACTACCATACACTGCTTACCATACACTGCTGATACTACCACCACTACTACCACCACTGCTTACCATACACTGCTGATACTACCACCACTACCACCACTACTACCACCACTACCACCACTACCACCACTACTACCAACACTGCTTACCATACAATGCTGATACTACCACCACTGCTTACCATACACTGCTGATACTACCACCACTACCACCACTACTACCACCACTACCACCACTACTACCAACACTGCTTACCATACAATGCTGATACTACCACCACTACTACCATACACTGTTGATACTACCACCACTACTACCACCACTACTACCACCACTGCTTACCATACACTGCTGATACTACCACCACTACTACCAACACTGCTGATACTACCACCACTACTACCAACACTGCTGATACTACCACCACTACTACCAACACTGCTGATACTACCACCACTACTACCACTACTACCAACACTGCTTACCATACACTGCTGATACTACCACCACTACCACCACTACTACCAACACTCCTTACCATACACTGCTGATACTACCACCACTACCACCACTACTACCAACACTCCTTACCATACACTGCTGATACTACCACTGCCACCATCTACCATCACCCCTACCACTACTACCACCCTCACTACCATCACCACTACTACTACCACCCCCAATTAGTACTACCACCCCATTACTACCACTACTACCATCACCACTACTACCACCCCCACTACTACCACCCCAACTACCATCACCACCACCACTACTACCACCCCACTACCATCACGACTACCACCGCCGCTCCCACTACTATCATCACCACCACCACTACCACTACCGCACCCCACTAACACCACCATTACTACCATCACTACCACTACTACCACCACTACCACTACTACTATTACCACCACCAAAGGCGGCAGCAATAACAGCAACAGAAGCAGCATCAATAACAGCAGCAACAGAAGCAGCATCAATAACAGCAGCAACAGAAGCAGCATTAATAACAGCATCAATAACAGCAACAAAAACATCAATAACAGCAGATCAGAGGCACCAATAACAGCAGCACCGTCAATAACAGCAACATAAACAACAAAAGTAACAGTAGGTGTACCAACAGTAGCAGGAACACCCGATACAACAGTAGCAGTTGCAACAGCAGCAGCAACCTCAGCAAAAACAGCTACAACAATAGCAACAGCAACAGTAGCACTAGCAACAGTAGCAAAAACAATAGCATCTCCAGTATCAACAGCAGAAACAGTCGAAACAAGCACAGCTGCTGCAGCAACAGCATTAGCAACAGCAGCAGGAATAAGGGTTTCACCAGCAACAGTGTCAAGAGTAAGAACATCAGCTGCAGGAGCAACAACAGCAGCAACAGGAACAGTAACAGGAGCAACAACAGCAGCAACAGCAACAGTAACAGGAGCAACAACAAGTGTGTAGTGACGGAGCAGAAGACGAACCTGTCTAGCGAAGAACAAGCGAACTGCAGGAGAGAGAGAGAGAGAGAGAGAGAGAGAGAGAGAGAGAGAGAGAGAGAGAGAGAGAGAGAGAGAGAGAGAGAGAGAGCTCCTGCTGTGACAGCAGGTCTTGCGATTAATATCGTGGCGACAAAAGAGCTGTGGGAGGGTGAGATGTGGGAGGATGAGTTGTGGGAGGATGAGTTGTGGGAGGATGAGTTGTGGGAGGATGAGTTGTGGGAGGATGAGTTGTGGGAGGATGAGTTGTGGGAGGATGAGTTGTGGGAGGATGAGTTGTGGGAGGATGAGTTGTGGGAGGATGAGTTGTGGGAGGATGAGTTGTGGGAGGATGAGTTGTGGGAGGATGAGTTGTGGGAGGATGAGTTGTGGGAGGATGAGTTGTGGGAGGATGAGTTGTGGGAGGATGAGTTGTGGGAGGATGAGTTGTGGGAGGATGAGTTGTGGGAGGATGAGTTGTGGGAGGATGAGTTGTGGGAGGATGAGTTGTGGGAGGGACTGACCACCTTAAAAGTACCTCGCTACTTATTCCACTTTCTCCAGTACAAACAAATTAAACTGAAGAAAGCTAAATGTTTTGTTAATAAAGATACACATGTGTTGCAGGTGTTCAACATGTGTTCGAGACCTTACAACATTCTCCCTGCACATGTTCACACTCCCCTACGTCAGCAGACGTAAGTTCCCTTACTCTCATTGTTGTGAGGCAGAGATGATGTGTATCACTTGATGTCTGCTGCTGTAGTGAGAAGGAGAGAGGGAGGGTGAGGGGAGAGGGAGGTGAGGAGGGAGAGGGGAGAGGAAAGAAGGGATGGGGGGGGAGAGGGAGAGGGAGGAAGGGAGAGGGGAGAATAGAGGAACTGAGGGGAGAGTGGGGAGAGAGATGAGGAGCAACAGAGGGGAGAGGGAGAGAGAGAAATACGACAACGGCACACCAACGGCAGCAACAACAGGAACGCATTAAACAGGTATCAAACAACAGGAACAATCACCACCTACCCGATTATTATAATTATTATGGGAAGCTCTAAGCCCGTAGGGGTCATACAGATCCAGAAAGTGAGATTCCTTGGATCAAAAACCCTCTCACCAGTATCAAGTACAAGTGGTCACGTTAAACAGAAACAGAAGTAACAGGAGAAACAAAAACAGTAACAGAAGTAACAGGAGAAACAAAAACAGTAACAGAATAACAAACAATAAAAACAGAAATAACAGCAAACAATAACACTAACGGAGGCAATACAAAACAATAATAAACAAAAAATAACAGAACCAATAACAACAGAAAGAATAACGGAGCTGTTATAGCAGTAAAATTAATATAAAACTACAAACAAGTGAACAACGGCTGAATAACAGAACAAACAGAACCGCAGCAGCAAAATGGCATCAGGAAGAACAGCAGGACAACAGCAGAACAAAAAATCTAGAACAGTAGCAGAACAGCAATAGAACACTAACAGTAGTAGAACAATGGAAGAACAGCTGGGGATCAGCAGCAGAACAGCAAGAGTAGAACAGCAGCAGAACGCCAGCAGTGTCTCAGCAACAGAAAACAACAGAACAAAAACAGCATATCAGTAGCAGTACAACAGCAAAACAGCTGCAGTGTGACGGCAGCTACAGCAGCAGCAGCAGAACAGCAGCAGCAGCAACATCAGCAGAGTATCATCAGCAACAGAAGCAGAACAGGAGCATAGCAGCAGCAAATCAGCAGTAGCAGCAACAGCACAGCAGCAGTAGCAGCAACAGCACAGCAGCAGTAGAACAGCAACAACTGCAAAACAGCAGGAGCAGCAGCAACAACAGAAGAGCAGAAACAGCAGCAGAACAGGAGCACAGCAGCAGCAGAACAGCAAGAGCAGAGCAGAAACAGCAGCAGAACAGGAGCACAGCAGCAGCAGAACAGCACAGCAGCAGCAGAACAGCAAGAGCAGAGCAGAAGCAGCAGAAGAACAGCAGAAGCAACAGCAGAATAGCAACAGCAACAGAACAGCAACAGCAGCAGAACAGCAACAGCATCAGAACAACAACAGCAGAACAGCAACAGCAGAACAACAACAGAAGCAGAGCAGCAACAGCATCAGAACAACAGCAGCAGAACAGCAACAGCAGCAGAACAGCAGCAGCAGCAGAACAGCAACAGCAGCAGAACAGCAGCAGCAGCAGAACAGCAACAGCAGAACAGCAGCAGCAGAACAGCAACAGCAGCAGAACAGCAGCAGCAGCAGCAGCAGCAGAACAGCAACAACAGAAGAACAGCATCAGCATCAGAACAACAGCAGCAGAACAGCAGCAGCAGAACAGCAGCAGCAGCATAACAGCAACAGCAGCAGAACAGCAACAGAACAGCAGCAGCAGAACAGCAACAGCAGCAGAACAGCAGCAGCAGCAGAAAAGCAACAGCAGCAGAACAGCAGCAACCGCAGAACAGCAACAGCAGCAGAACAGCAACAGTAGCAGAACAGCAGCAGAACAGCAACAGCAGCTTCCCAATATTTAACTGGTGCAGTAAATACCACAGTCTGGAAGCAGGTTTCTCCAGGGTTAATCTCGTCATTGCACAGACACGCGATTAACCTAAATGTGGTTAACTCTGCAGTGACGCAAGTGCCAGACTCCGATGACGCTGGATAATTTCCTCTGACATCTGTTCATGATTTGAGGTTCAAGTTCCCGTAGCTCACACACTGAGGTCCGTGGTTCGATCCCCGGTAAGGGTGGAAACATCTGGGCATGTTTCCTTAAGATACCTACTGTCTCTGTTCACCTAGCAGTAAGTAGGTACCTGGGTGTTAGTGGACTGGTGTGGGTCACATCCTCGGGACAAAATTAACCTGATTTGCCCGAAATGCTCTACATAACAAGGGGCTTTGTATATAGTATGTCACTGATGTCAGCTATGGTCTGTATAAGTTGTATTATGTACTTGTAGAAATAATTATTATTATTATTATTAATACCACCATCATCACTGAGGATTTGTACGTGTACACTGTGCATGATCCTTATTTGAGTACTAATCTGTGTACACTGCAGATTAATACTGTAATAAGGGGTCATTCACAGCATAGGAAATGTGAGATAATCTGCTTTGATACGCAAAAGGGTAGGATATGTTCTTTTAATTGGATCAAGAGCCCCTCACCGGCATCAAGGTAAGCCCTGTAGAACTGCTGAGAACCTCCTTTCAGGAGGTTCTCAGCAGTTCTACACATCCTCACTCTCAACCTATTTTCCTTCATGAACAATGCCTTGATGGTGATGATCTTAACACTGTAACCATACTACTTATCCTTCGAAGGAGTAGGATTGTCTCCCGTTTCCAAGCAAGTGTCTGACATCATGGGATCTTGATACAAGGAATTCAACACTTGTCCAACATTTGGACGAAGACCTACTTACACTAGTGGATGGTACCACTGTGACCCCGCCTCCTCCTGCTTTCACTCACCTGACTACACTATATAAGCCACTTCTCCGGTCATATGCTGTACTTTCTACAAGACTGATGGACTGAACACATCGATTCCAGGCCGAGGGACTGATTACCTCAAACTCCTCCTCTCCTTACATCTTTCTGCTTTGTATTGGACTGATAAAGCCGCTGTGTGGCGAAACGTTTCTTCAATAAAGATTCCCAAATGTTGCATAAGTGTCTCAATCTTCAACTTGTCGATTTTCAAAACCATTTATCACACTGGTAGATATTGTTCCAGACCATGGAACTGAACTCTCCTCCAGGCTGAGGGACTGACAACCTTGTTCCAGACCATGGAGCTGAACTCTTCTCCAGGCTGAGGGACTGACAACCTTGTTCCAGACCATGGAGCTGAACTCTTCTCCAGGCTGAGGGACTGACCACCTTGTTCCAGACCATGGAGCTGAACTCTTCTCCAGGCTAAGGGATTGACCACCTTGTTCCAGACCATGGAGCTGAACTCTCCTCCAGGCTGAGGGACTGACCACCTTGTTCCAGACCATGAAGCTGAACTCTTCTCCAGGCTGAGGGACTGACCACCTTGTTCCAGACCATGGAGCTGAACTCTCCTCCAGGCTGAGGGACTGACCACCTTGTTCCAGACCATGAAGCTGAACTCTTCTCCAGGCTGAGGGACTGACCACCTTGTTCCAGACCATGGTGCTGAACTCTTCTCCAGGCTGAGGGATTGACCACCTTGTTCCAGACCATGGAGCTGAACTCTTCTCCAGGCTGAGGGATTGACCACCTTGTTCCAGACCATGGAGCTGAACTCTCCTCCAGGCTGAGGGACTGACCACCTTGTTCCAGACCATGGAACTGAACTCTCCTCCAGGCTGAGGGACTGACCACTTTGTTCCAGACCATGGAGCTGAACTCTTCTCCAGGCTGAGGGACTGACCACCTTGTTCCAGACCATGGAGCTGAACTCTTCTCCAGGCTGAGGGACTGACCACCTTGTTCCAGACCATGGAACTGAACTCTCCTCCAGGCTGAGGGACTGACCACCTTGTTCCAGACCATGGAGCTGAACTCTTCTCCAGACTGAGGGACTGACGACCTTGTTCCAGACCATGGAGCTGAACTCTTCTCCAGACTGAGGGACTGACCACCTTGTTCCAGACCATGGAGCTGAACTCTTCTCCAGACTGAGGGACTGACCACCTTGTTCCAGACCATGGAGCTGAACTCTTCTCCAGGCTGAGGGACTGACCACCTTGTTCCAGACCATGGTGCTGAACTCTTCTCCAGGCTGAGGGACTGACCACCTTGTTCCAGACCATGGAGCTGAACTCTTCTCCAGGCTGAGGGACTGACCACCTTGTTCCAGACCATGGTGCTGAACTCTTCTCCAGGCTGAGGGACTGACCACCTTGTTCCAGACCATGGTGCTGAACTCTTCTCCAGGCTGAGGGACTGACCACCTTGTTCCAGACCATGGAGCTGAACTCTTCTCCAGACTGAGGGACTGACCACCTTGTTCCAGACCATGGAGCTGAACTCTTCTCCAGACTGAGGGACTGACCACCTTGTTCCAGACCATGGAGCTGAACTCTTCTCCAGACTGAGGGACTGACCACCTTGTTCCAGACCATGGAGCTGAACTCTTCTCCAGGCTGAGGGACTGACCACCTTGTTCCAGACCATGGTGCTGAACTCTTCTCCAGGCTGAGGGACTGACCACCTTGTTCCAGACCATGGAGCTGAACTCTTCTCCAGGCTGAGGGACTGACCACCTTGTTCCAGACCATGGTGCTGAACTCTTCTCCAGGCTGAGGCACTGACCACCTTGTTCCAGACCATGGTGCTGAACTCTTCTCCAGGCTGAGGGACTGACCACCTTGTTCCAGACCATGGTGCTGAACTCTTCTCCAGACTGAGGGACTGACCACCTTGTTCCAGACCATGGTGCTGAACTCTTCTCCAGACTGAGGGACTGACCACCTTGTTCCAGACCATGGAGCTGAACTCTTCTCCAGGCTGAGGGACTGACTACCTTGTTCCAGACCATGGAGCTGAACTCTTCTCCAGACTGAGGGACTGACCACCTCAAATACTTTTCCACCAAGGTTGATGGACTGATTACATCGTCATTTCACTACTACACCTGCTACCTCTGTATTTGACTGAAGAAGCCTAAAGGTACCCCGCAGTTGTACATGTGTCTTAATGATCAGCTTATCGGTATTTATTCCATTTTCAACATAACTGGTGGGTATACCGAGTTATAATTCCCCACAGACATGAAAGGTCACTTCTACTTGATAACCTGGACACGAGATGACGGGATTTTAACATGAGTTTTGACTGACGTGATAATTAGTCAGTACAGGACAGGTAAATACCACTTCTCAACAGTCATAAGAGTTACGTATCTACTCAGACTGTTAATTACATTGCCGTAACATTTAAACTCATTAAACTGTCTCCTAATTACTTTTAATAGTTAACATTGACTCACTAAGATTATTTTCGACTTTGTTTTTTTTAAATATTTTTTTCAGCTATTTTTCATTTTTTTTTCAAGTGGGAGGAATTCAACGTGAGGTGGAATCCAAAAGAAATATGCGTAAAATCCATTACCTCTGATTTTTTTAATATCTATACTTGGCTTCTTTAATTAACTTGTTAATTATTTGAATCACGTTCGTGTAGTGATGATACAATCCAAGTTGGACCGAAACGTAGCTATAAGTTTCGTTGTCTATGTTTTTTTACTCTTTATTAATAAGTATCAAGTCAGGATCATCATAAGTCAATTTTTCGAAATGTTTATTGGGACAAAATTTCGCTCAAGTCATGACTTAAAATTCTTAACAGAACTAATAAAATATCCAGACTGAGTCAGGTTGCTGGTTAACGCACTGGCCTGTTTCACAACTCACTTGCTATGGGTTCGAACCTCACCCGTTCCGTGATTTACTGGACGGTTTAGAGAGGCCAAATATCACATCATTTTTATCATTATCCTGCATAACAACGTACACTTGCCCGTCCCAGGCTGGTCGGTCTCAAATCCAACCAGCCCAGCATTTTCCACCTGGAAGCAGGTGGTGCCTGGAGGCTAGGCAAGTGAAGAAACTATATGTATAATGAAGTCCAGAATATTGTCTATAATATTTAAGGTAAGAATATTGATATTGGTGTTGTCACCTTCTCTGAGGTGTTGTCACCTTCTCTGAGGTGTTGTCACCTTCTCTGAGGTGTTGTCACCTTCTCTGAGGTGTTGTCACCTTCTCTGAGGTGTTGTCACCTTCTCTGAGGTGTTGTCACCTTCTCTGAGGTGTTGTCACCTTCTCTGAGGTGTTGTCACCTTCTCTGAGGCGACACCTCAGGGTTTGACATAAAAATGTGCTTCTCTTACCTCATCTTCCTATTCCTCTGAAGATGTGTGTAAGCACATGAAAGAGCTCAGGTTTTATTTCCTATTTTCACTGGTATTTTTTTAATGTATAATGAAATGCAAAACACCACTAGGGCGAATATTCAGTATTCTTTGGAGGAAGAGCTTAGATCAAAGCGAAATCCCAGAGGCCCTGAAGGCGCAGTCACAACTCTTCACAAAGGAGGCAGCAGGGCAAGGGAAAAACAATTATAGACCTTATGTGATAAATGGTAATCAGTCCCCCCAGGCTGAGGGACTGATTACCTCAAACTACTCCTCTCCTTACCCCTCTCTGCTTTGTATTGGACTGATGAAGTCACTGTGTGGCGAAACGTTTCTTTAATAAGCATCCCCATATGTTGCATAAGTGTCTCGGTCTTCAATTACAGACCAGTCCAGACACAAGTGCGCTGGAAGATGAAGAGTGTGAGGTATGGAAGCCACTGGCTGGCGAAACGTTTTCCCAATGAAGATTCCCAAAATGTTGCACAGTGTGTGTGTCATTTTTCAACTTGACAGTTTTCCAAACCGCTTACATCAAATTACACACCACCAGCATTACCATCATCCACCATAACAATTTTTGGAAGGGTGGCAAGATGTCAAATTACTGTTTTTATGAAAAAATATGACGTAAACTGTCCTAATATTTATGGCTTTAGACCTTGAGGCAGATGCGGTATATAAGGACCTTGGAAAAACCTTAAGGCAGATGTGGGATATAAGGACCTTGCAAAAATATTTGACAAGTTCAACCATGGTCTGATAGTCCATTAAATGAGGTCAACAGGTATGACTGGGAAAGTGGGTAAATATATTTAAATTTTTCTAACAAATGCAGTACAAATAATAGTAAACAAAACATAAGATATAGTCTCAGTAAAGTATAAAGTTGAGAACCCAAGGCACGATCCTGGTGCCTCTGCTGTTTATCATCCTCATAGCAGACAGATAACAATGTGATAAATGGTATTCAAAACGGACAAGTTGAAGATTGAGACTCTTATGCAACATATGGGAGTGGAAAAATAAACACATAAGCAGTATAATGTGATCCTTTATTGACAACGTTTCGCGCACGCAGTGGGCTTTATCGAGTCACAGACAGATCTACCTGGAAAATGAGCAACATGAATATATAAAGGGTAAAGTCAGGTGGAGAATGCTGGGTCAGGTGGAGAAAGCTGCATGTGACAGTCTTAAAAGTAGTGTGATAGTTAAAAACATTGTGTGACTTAAAGGACCTGCAGTGTTTTATTCTTGAGTTCTAGGTGGGATAGCGTTGAAGAAGTTTCTTGGCAATAGGTTCAGCTATGTTGTAGAAGCCGTTGTTCTGGTTGAAGTTGTTGGATATACAGATAAGTGATGATTCCAGGATTCTTCGGTATTGCGTGTTGTCTTCTCTGGCGATGAGTCTTGCGTTTCTGTAGTTGATTAAATGGTTGTGTAAATTTCGGTGTTGAACACAGAGTCGCATTGGTCTGTCTTGAAGTGTTTACTGATGTTTCGCCGCAGCAAATTATACGTCGGCGAACATCCAGGACCTCAAACACGCATTTCAGACACCAGTACGCAGGCAGATCTGACGACTCAAGGAATGCCTGTGTTCAACACCGAAATTTACACAACCATTTAATCAACTACAGAAACGCAAGACTCATCGCCAGAGAAGACAACACGCAATACCGAGAAGAGTTCAGCACCATGGTCTGGAACAAGGTGGTCATTCCCTCAGCCTGGACAAGAGTTCAGCACCATGGTCTGGAACAAGGTGGTCAGTCCCTCAGCCTGGAGAAGAGTTCAGCACCATGGTCTGGAACAAGGTAGTCAGTCCCTCAGCCTGGAGAAGAGTTCAGCACCATGGTCTGGAACAAGGTGGTCAGTCCCACAGCCTGAAGAAGAGTTCAGCACCATGGTCTGGAACAAGGTGGTCAGTCCCTCAGCCTGGAGAAGAGTTCAGCACCATGGTCTGGAACAAGATGGTCAGTCCCTCAGCCTGGAGAAGAGTTCAGTTCCATGGTCTGGAACAAGGTGGTCAGTCCCTCAGCATGGAGAAGAGTTCAGTTCCATGGCCTGGAACAAGGTGGTCAGTCCCACAGCCTGAAGAAGAGTTCAGCACCATGGTCTGGAACAAGGTGGTCAGTCCCTCAGCCTGGAGAAGAGTTCAGCACCATGGTCTGGAACAAGGTGGTCAGTCCCTCAGCCTGGAGAAGAGTTCAGTTCCATGGTCTGGAACAAGGTGGTCAGTCCCTCAGCCTGGAGAAGAGTTCAGCTCCATGGTCTAGAACAAGGTGGTCAGTCCCTCAGTCTGGAAAAGAGTTCAGTTCCATGGTCTGGAACAAGGTGGTCAGTCCCTCAGCCTGGAGAAGAGTTCACTTCCATGGTCTGGAACAAGGTGGTCAGTCCCTCATCATGGAGAAGAGTTCAGTTCCATGGTCTGGAACAAGGTGGTCAGTCCCTCAGCATGGAGAAGAGTTCAGTTCCATGGCCTGGAACAAGGTGGTCAGTCCCTCAGCCTGGAGAAGAGTTCAGCTCCATGGGCTAGAACAAGGTGGTCAGTCCCTCAGTCTGGAGAAGAGTTCAGTTCCATGGTCTGGAACAAGGTGGTCAGTCCCTCAGCCTGGAGAAGAGGTCAGTTCCATGGTCTGGAACAAGGTGGTCAGTCCCTCAGCCTGGAGAAGAGGTCAGTTCCATGGTCTGGAACAAGGTGGTCAGTCCCTCAGCCTGGAGAAGAGGTCAGTTCCATGGTCTGGAACAAGGTGGTCAGTCCCTCAGCCTGGAGGAGAGGTCAGTTCCATGGTCTAGAACAAGGTGGTCAGTCCCTCAGCCTGGAGAAGAGGTCAGTTCCATGGTCTGGAACAAGGTGGTCAGTCCCTCAGCCTGGAGAAGAGGTCAGTTCCATGGTCTGGAACAAGGTGGTCAGTCCCTCAGCCTGGAGAAGAGGTCAGTTCCATGGTCTGGAACAAGGTGGTCAGTCCCTCAGCCTGGAGGAGAGGTCAGTTCCATGGTCTAGAACAAGGTGGTCAGTCCCTCAGCCTGGAGAAGAGGTCAGTTCCATGGTCTGGAACAAGGTGGTCAGTCCCTCAGCCTGGAGGAGAGGTCAGTTCCATGGTCTGGAACAAGGTGGTCAGTCCCTCAGCCTGGAGAAGAGTTCAGTTCCATGGTCTGGAACGATATCTACCATTATGATAAATGGTTTTGAAAATCGACAAGTTGAAGATTGAGACACTTATGCAACATTTGGGAATCTTTATTGAAGAAACGTTTCGCCATACAGTGGCTTTATCAGTCCAATACAAAGCAGAAAGGAGTAAGGAGAGGAGGAGTTTGAGGTAATCAGTCCCTCCTCTCCTTACACCTTTCTGCTTTGTATTGGACTGATGAAGCAACTGTGTGGCGAAACGTTTCCTCAATAAAGATAACTATATTTTGCATAAGTGTCTCAATTTTCATCTACCAGTGTGTAGACTGATGTACGTGTGTGTGGTCCGCTCTGGCTCCCTCACCTTTGTGTGTTAATGTGACTTGTAAATGGTCCAGTTAGGACCATTTACAAGTCAAATTCACAAGCCGTATGTGCGAGTTATTTGTGTACTGCTGGATACACCGAAATCCAGCCCCTCGATACAAGTCGGTACAAATATCAGTATGCTAGGAGCCTGTGCAATATACTGACTCTCTTGGAGCACTTGATGTACAGATACCTTATTCCAGTGTGTTACGGGAGATTCTTAACCACACCTAATTAACCGAGCCACTGAGTATACACTACAGAACTTAGGATCCCGTAATTAACACCAGATTTAATCCACTACACACCCACTTACGTTACAAGGACATAATGGGAAGACAGAAGAACTATATACAAAAGATGAGGTAATCAGTCCCTCGGCCTTGGAGTTGGTGTCCAGAAACTGGAGCGCAGTCGTATGTATAATGTTGGCCAAGACCGGGGTTCTGGCACGGGTCTTAATCTTGCGATGACCCGTCTCTGGCTCCCGAAGGAGAAAGGGTTCTGCAATGTTGCAACGTCCGCTGCTCAAGCACTATCCTGGACAGTTCATCTGATGCGTCTCATAAGCAACAATGCCGTCTATAATATGAACATTGGTGTCAGTAGTACTGTGTACTTGTGTAGTATACTGTTAAATCCGTCACTTTATAGAGACGCTCAGTGGCTAGCTATGACGTCACGAGTCCCGCTCATCTGAACCGCTGCTACAGGCCCCTCGGCCTCAGTACCCGTTAGACCTAGGCTGGACGTAGGCAAGGTTCTGGGCTCCCCTCAGATCACTTTAATATACGCCTCCAAGACATCCAACGTCTGTATTTATTACTCCCATATCCATGCGCATGCTGGACGCGTTATACACGTATATTCAGAGATATGCACATGCCCTCCTAATTGTGGACACACTAGCGAGGAGGATATGTCGTTATAACGGGCACCAGCTTGTCTGGTTCGTTGACTCCATGGTACACTAAGGTAGCCGCAGTCTTTTCTGGGTTTTCTTCGGGAGGGCACGTTAGTGCTAGTTGCCTGCGGAGTGTCTCAGTGACTTGGCACTCCAGGAGATAGTGTGTTAGGGGGCGCTGGACAACGTGCTGGCACATCTCTACCTTGTCTACCATCATCTTAGCTGTGAAAAAGCCCAAACGAAGCCGATGGATGTCGGTACACTGCTCTCTGGACCAGCTTCTATCATATGGAGGGGGTTCTCCCTGAGTAGCTGCTCGGTACCACTGTTGAGATGGGGTATCACCTAGGACCTTCCCCATAAGTTTCATTGGCTGATGGGGACGGTAATCCCAACATGTGGATAATCTGTGGCTGCCTTGGCCGCATCCTCTGCCGCCTCATTTACCCGGATACCAGCATGGCTGGGGATCCAGTTCAATGTTACCCTGAGCTTCCAAGGTTGTCATTATGCTCAGAATCGATGTGATAAGGTGAACATTGTCCTGTGGTTGGGGATGGGAGATGCATTGATTGCAGAGGTGGGGTCAACATATGACAGGTCGGAGTCGATGTCGTAGGGCGTGACATTGCCTGCTGAATCGCCACCAGCTCAGCTTGAACAATCGTGCAATGGTCAGGGAGTCGCCAGCCTCGTGTGTGACCATTGTGGTACATGCCAGCTGTTCTCTTCCTGTCAGGGTCGACAGAACCATCTGTGAAATATACTGCACATGTGCGTCCCTCTGCCAGTGCCATGCATGTCTCAGCATAATTGCTGAGGGTGTCTTGACTGCAGAGTCACAAACAGATCTACCTGGATATTGTTCGTCGGTACATCCGGCCCGGGTCTTCTGTAAATGGTGACCCGGCATTGGCCCCCTGGGTAGAGGGTGTCGGTCATCTTCTTTCTTCTGTCTTCTTGGGTGGACCGTGTCATCCTTGCGCAGGGGCCATGCTAATCTTCTCTGTATCGTTCCAATTTTAGTATATGTACTGCCGAAGCAAGTACTACCTGGATAAAAGATACATGAGTATTTATAGGATTTAGTCAGGTGGAGAATGCTGCATGTGACAGTCTTCAGAGTAGTGTGATGGAGTCTTAAACCTTGGGTAACTTAAAAAGAGATTGGACAAGTATATGAGTAGACCTTCTGTAGTGTTCCATTCTTAAGTTGATAAATTAGACACATATGCAACACTTGGGTATCTTTATTGAGGAAACGTTTCGCCTCGTAGTGGCTTCATCAGTCCAATACAAAGTAGAAAGTTGTAAAGAGAAGAGGAGTTTGAGGTAATCAGTCCCTCGGCCTGGAGTCGATGTGTTCAGTCCATCAATCTGGTAGTAAGTACAGCATAGGGCAAAAGAAGTTGCTTATATACTGTAGACAGGTGAGACGAAGCAGGAGGCGGGGTCATAGTGGTACTATCCACTAGTCGAAGTAGGTCTTCGTCCTAAGGTTAAACAAGTGTTGACGAATCCGTTTGTATCAAGATCCCAAGATGTTGCTGTGTCAGACAGGACACTATTACCCCGCCTCCTCGTGGTTCGCCTCACCTGACTACAGTATATAAGCAACTTATTTTGCCCTATGTTGTACTTACTACCAGATTGATGGACTGAACACATCGACTCCAGGCCGAGGGACTGATTACCTCAAACTCGTCTTCTCTTTACAACTTTCTACTTTGTATTGGACTGATGAAGCCACTGTGTGGCGAAACGTTTCCTCAATAAAGATACCCAAGTGTTGTATATGTGTTTAATTTATAACTTGTCGGTTCTCTGAACCATTCATCTACATTCTAGAGTTCTGTGTGGGACGGCGATGAAGAAGTTTCTTGGCAATAGGTTCAGCTATGTTGTAGAAGCCGTTGTTCTGGTTGAAGTTGTTGGATATACAATCCCTTGTAATGACTGCAGCAAATTATACGTCGGCGAAACATCCAGAGACCTCCAAACACGTATTTCAGAACACCAGTACGCAGGCAGATCTGACGACCCAAGAAATGCCTGTGTTCAACACCGAAATTCACACAACCATTTAATCAACTACAGAAACGCAAGACTCATCGCCAGAGAAGACAACACGCAATACCGAAGAATCCTAGAATCATCACTCATCTGTATATCCAACAACTTCAACCAGAACAACGGCTTCTACAACATAGCTGAACCTATTGCCAAGAAACTTCTTCATCGCTATCCCACATAGAACTCAAGAATGGAGGAACATTGCAGAAGGTCTACTCATATACTTGTCCAATCTCTTTTTAAGTTACACAAGGTTTTAAACTGTCACCCTACTTTGAAGACTGTCACATGCAGCATTCTCCACCTGACCCAGCATTCTCCACCTGACCCAGCATTCTCCACCTGACCCAGCATTCTCCACCTGACCCAGCATTCTCCACCTGACCCAGCATTCTACACCTGACCCAGCATTCTACACCTGACCCAGCATTCTACACCTGACCCAGCATTCTCCACCTGACCCAGCATTCTCCACCTGACCCAGCATTCTCCACCTGACCCAGCATTCTCCACCTGACCCAGCATTCTCCACCTGACCCAGCATTCTCCACCTGACCCAGCATTCTCCACCTGACCCAGCATTCTCCACCTGACCCAGCATTCTCCACCTGACCCAGCATTCTCCACCTGACCCAGCATTCTCCACCTGACCCAGCATTCTCCACCTGACCCAGCATTCTCCACCTGACCCAGCATCTCCACCTGACCCAGCATTCTCCACCTGACCCAGCATTCTCCACCTGACCCAGCATTCTCCACCTGACCCAGCATTCTCCACCTGACCCAGCATTCTCCACCTGACCCAGCATTCTCCACCTGACCCAGCATTCTCCACCTGACCCAGCATTCTCCACCTGACCCAGCATTCTCCACCTGACCCAGCATTCTCCACCTGACCCAGCATTCTCCACCTGACTCAGCATTCTCCACCTGACCCAGCATTCTCCACCTGACCCAGCATTCTCCACCTGACCAGCATTCTCCACCTGACTCAGCATTCTCCACCTGACCCAGCATTCTCCACCTGACCCAGCATTCTCCACCTGACCCAGCATTCTCCACCTGACCCAGCATTCTCCACCTGACTCCAGCATTCTCCACCTGACCCAGCATTCTCCACCTGACTCAGCATTCTCCACCTTACTAAATCCTATAAATACTCATGTATCTTTTATCCAGGTAGATCTGTTTGTGACTCGATAAAGCCCACTGCGTGGGCGAAACGTTGTCAATAAAGGATCACATTATACTGCTTATGTGTTTATTTTTCCATTGTGTCGGTATTTTATACCATTTATTTCCACTGCAGAGGCGCTTAGAGGTAGGTAGCTGCATGACGCAAACATTGGCGGGATCTGGGCGCCAGGGAGGTGGTGGATGATACCCAGCAACAGGAAGGTCACAACTCTTCTCAAGGAGTAATTATAGGCAGCAGCCTCCGCCCCAGCAGTAGAAAACGAACGAATCCAGTAGTCAGTGAAGAGAGTTGGATCTTGTGTCATGGTTGTCAATATCCGTCTTTCTTAGTATTTGACTGACTCCACTATTACTACCTCTACCACTACCTCTCTTCCTCCTTTCCTACTACCTCTCATGTACCGTCCCTGTCTGCTGGCCTATATATACTCCCTCCTCTCATTTTTGCTAGTGTGACTTAGTAAATGGTCCAAGTCGGACCGAAACGTCGTCGTAAGCTCCTCTCTTGTATGTGCGGGTAATTTGTGTAATATCCGTCTTCTGAGTGGGGTACCTTCTGCCGGTTCAGAATCGTGGCTACTTTGCAGGCGTTCATGTATCTGACTCAGCCAGGGAAGGAAGCCGGGCCTCAAATCTGAGACATAGTGTGTTGGTCCAGATGGGAGCCCCGAGCATAGTTTTTATCGCCTGGTTTTGTACGACCTCCATCCTTTGTCTGTTCTGTGGAAAGAGATGAGCCAACGATGGTGCGCCGTAGTCAGTGAGCGAGCGCACAGCTTGTATATAATACAAGCGAAGTACTTCTTTGCTCGCCCCTGCACGGTGCCTCATGGCTCTCATGGGAGCGCAGTCAAGAGGGCTGGCGCTTATACTGGCGTCAGGTGGTCAGGGACATGTAGCAGGCGAAGACGTTGTCACTGGTAGGCGGGGATTCCCCAGTGGAAGTAGGTCATACCTGAGGGACGGGTTGGTAGTAGTAGTAATAAGAAAGTAGTATAGATGTCCCCTGAACCAACATTCCATGATGTTACAGTGTCTAACAAGATGTACATGAGTGGTATACAATACCGACAAGATCTACAGCAATAGTCATAAGTAACAGCATTGGTGTCGTGGGTACGGGAGTAAATTCTTGGGCAGCTTTGGGTAGGGGTGGTTAGGACCTGCCTTGTATGGGCCAGTAGGCCTTCTGCAGTGTTCCTCCATTTTTATGTTCTTATGAAACTATGCACCTGGTGGTGTGTGGGAGACTAATACCACCATCATTACTTTTGATTGTACATAAAGTTTTCAAACTTTTTATAGCTTATATTAATTATCCTAACAGTAATCCTATTATAATTAAAAGGGCTGTTAAGAGGATAATTAGTCGTGTTGCAGTGAGCTGGAGAGTTAGTACTGGCTAAGCTGCTAGAAGCAAGGAACGAGTTAGATGCTAGAGGGGTATCAATAAGTGGACCTTCTAGTATCTTAGGTAGATGTTTATGCTGTTAAATATACTATTTGTAACATGGGTCATTGGTTAGCCAGTTGAACTTATTGGCGGCAAAAAAAAATTCGTAGTAATGGAGATATGCTACAGCGTCTTGTATGTCATACAACGAACAAAACATTTTAGGCGGCGTTCGTAATTGTTAAGATGATGTTTTTGAATACACGAGCAAGACAGGTATACAAGAGTTGGGAACCTTCATTATTGAAACGTTTATTTTGCTCAAAATGGGTTGAGCAAATATTTTTGTTTAGCGGGTTTGGATTTGAGAAGAACCCGCCTAGGCCTACTACAGCACCCGCCTAGGCCTACTGCAGCGTTCCTGTATTCTTGAAAAACTTGTACGATACTCTTCACCAACTCCAAGGCTGAGGGACTGATTACCTCATCTTTTGTATATAGTTCTACAGTCTTCCAATCCTATCCTTGAATTTGTACTGATAAAACCACTAGAGGGCGAAACGTCTACAAATATAGATACCCAGAAGTTGCACACGTGTCTAACTCTTCAATGTTCAATACTTCTGTCTTCCCTGCGTGTTGCAATGCTTAAGGGGCACGTAAGTTCCCCCCCTCTTCTAATAACTTGTTTATTTTTCCACTATAATCTACCTTGTCCATAATTACTATCGCATTTGCTTTATCCGTTTCGTAAGGTGAAGTCCAGGATCTTTCCTTAATTCATGGTATAACTTAACAAGGTGTGAGCACAGCTCACATCTCTACAACAACAATTGTCATCAAAGATTTGTTAAGTTATACCATGAATTAAGATCCTGGACTTCACCTTACGAAACGGATAAAGCAAATGCGATAGTAATTATGGACAAGGTAGATTATAGTGGAAAAATAAACATGTTATAAGGAGACGGGGGAAGTTAGGTGCCCCATAAGTGTTTATATTTCCATGGAAGCTCACACTGGACTGCTTCAGTAAATCCTCTGGAATGTTTATATAAAGAGCGCTTGAAGGTTATTAAAGGTGATATACCCAGGAAGGAAGAAATCCTCACCTACCACGCAACATCTTGACAAAATTCATCTACGAGCAGATTATACAGAGTTCCTTGAGAAAAGTGAAAAGAATCGTCAGAGCGATTTCTCTTGTTTTAAGACCATAAGAAAGAAGGAACACTGCAGCAGGACGTGTCTAGTGTACTCTCTGTGGACTGAACCATCTTTGCTCTGTGAAGACTTTTCTACTGTGCTTCCGTTATTAGCTACCTGAGATTGGATGATGGTTTCCCTCGACTACGAGCAGCTATATCTTCATCTTAAGGCGGAATTAACGGAAGCTAGAAGATAAATTCAACGATTGAAGGGTATATGCAAGGATTATCCCCGGAACAATGTCGCCGATGATCAGACCAACAAATGGATGCTAGTCGGATCTGAAGGGACGAAGCTGAAGTTGAAGAAGGTCCAGGAGACTGCTGTGAAAACCAGCAACTCTTTTTCCTTGTTATCAGACGATTGTGAAGACATCTCAGCGAAGACCATCTCTACAAAGACCGTCAAGAACGTCATGCACACAGCCAGTCGAGGTAAGAACACTGTTTTAGTTGGGGACAGTCAGATTAGGTTTATGGATAGGGAATTTTGTCTTAAGGATAGGAATAGAAGGCAAAGGGTGTGTTATCCTGGGGCTGGGATGAAGGATATTGTTAGCCGTCTGGACGACATCATGAGAGGTAATGGGAGCAATCCTATTATCTGTCTCAGTGCTGGAGGCAACGATGTTGGCAGGCGTAGGAGTGAGGAGCTGAATAGCAGCTATAGGTCAGCAATAGACAGAATTAGGAAGAAGGGTGGGAACCCTGTCATATGTG